>CM038681.1:540064181-540259181 GCA_021605205.1 Aegilops longissima | reverse complement strand
CTAGGTCTTTATGCATTTGGTAGGCAAGACACTAGAGAAATGTTACCGTCATCACGGAGGTGAAGGGTCGGTTAGGTTTACGCCAGTGTCAGACGGAGAAGGACCGGTTGGGGTCGGGCTTGCGCCAGTGCGAGACGGAGAAGGATCGGTTAATGCTTGTCGAGATGCATGATGCACCAAAGATCATTTGCAATGTCTCCTTAGCATGATGCAGCTGAAATATGAATACTAGTAACTAATGACCATTCAAATGAAACTCACTGTGTCCGCTATACCAATCTTAGGCATCGGAAGAGGGGTCTGACCGTTTTTCTCGCACATGGACTGCACATTTTGATTTCACGAGTTAGTCATATTAGTCAGTAATGAAATGAACATTACATGCATGATTTGGCTAATAAGCAGGAGAAACTTACCACAAGGAGCTCGTATAGGGCCCGTGAGACGCGGCTGCTCCGTTCCTCTCCTCCTCCAAAGACCCTAGTCGCCCTCTCCGCTCCAGCTCGGTCTCCCTTTCCATGGCCTGCCTGTTTGCCTCTGCCAGAAGCTCCTGGGCCCTGAGCTCAATGGCGAGGTCCACTAGCCGTGGTCGAGGCGATATGTCAGGAAGAGACCTCGCGTGGCGCTTCTTGATCTCCGCGAGACTGCTAGGACAATGTATCAGTCCGTCCCCAATGGCTACCGAGCCATGTTTCCTCCCATCACCAGATAACATCACGAGCTCAGTATCAAAAGGACTCTGGCTCTTGAAGTCATCCTTTCGCCGCCTTCCCCTGTGCTCAGACTCATGAGCTTGTTGTGGAGGAGATGTTGGTGAAGCTCTGGATGATCGAGGTCATCCTTAGAGAATGCCTTGCCTTCTTGAATGGGGCCATATGGGCCATGGCATAGAGGTCGACAATGTGGCACTTCCTTCTTGTTGTGTTTCGCCTAAAAGAGAGGAACAACATATTAGTTAAGGGCTGAAGCTAGCATGAAGAATGAAATTGCATGAATCGTTAAGGGCTGAAACCACATACCCAAAGGATCCCCCAGACTCAAACAAAGTTGGAGCTACCTTGATGGTGTGGCACACCTCGCATTTGGGAACGCTTATCCCTGGCCTTGTTTTGTTCGGCTAGCCATTGGGGAGAGCACCACTCATCCATGAACGCCTCCCAACAGTCCATCATATCCACACACCATCTCGGGGGCACCTAAGTTTGGCAAAGAGAAATTTAAGCACTACGCCTATGAATGAAATCAAGCAAACTAAGTACAAGGCCTTAAGAATAGGTAACTACCTTCATGTACTTCTCCTTACTCAGATACTTGAGGCGGCACTTCTTCTTCTCCCTCCTAATGTTAGTCGAGGCATAGTAGTCTCGAACAGCCTGCACCCTAGGCTCGTGCCGTAAGTTCTGAAGTAGGCGCTTGCACTCGGCTTCGAGAACCCTAGCCGCCTCCGCCTCGTGTTCCTCGGCAACCCTGTAAAAGGTCTGAAATCGAACAAGACAACACTGGTTAGTACAATCACTAGGTAATGTTGATTTTTAATTCTGTAAAGTAGAAATTACCCGAAACCGCTGCCTCACAATGTCGGCCACCGTCTCGCACACGATGTTGTCGACCCTCTCCTCTGGCGGGCTCGGGGCAACCATGTACAGATCCCAGCTCATTGCTAGCTGTGGAGCCTGACCCTCACCGGGCAACGTGACCCACCCCGGGAAGTGGTGTCGGACTAGAGTACCAAGGAGCTAGTTGGGCCTGCGGACACCATCGGGGTGTATCCAACCCCTGCGGTATGACAAGGCAAACACATTAGATATTAATTTGAAGAAACATGAAGGACAAAGGTTTAAAAAGAGTAAATGCACTTACTTCTTCCCGTTAGGCTGAATCAACCACCTCGACACGGGTCGCCAAGACGGCCGGAGCTTGCACCACCATGTCGGTAGACCTTCTGCCCTTCTCAACCAGCTCGCCCTCGCTATAACTATCGTCAGACCAGGTCTCCTCGCCATCAGCATGGCCACTACTCTGCGGAGCCACCTGGGACGAATACTCTGGGATCGGAGTCTCGTGGGACAAAGACTCTGGGGCCTGAGTCTCCTGGGACGAAGGCTCGGCGACACGAGGCTCGCCAGCCCGAGGCTCATGGACCAAAGTCCGAGATGGGTCCAAGTCTGATGGCTCCACCTGAGATGGAGCACTTCGGTGGTCCGGAGAATCAGCTTCGGGTGGCGGCGAGGAAGGCACAACAGCCTTCCTACCTCTCCCGCCGCCACGTCCACCTCTAGATCCCCTTTTCGTCTTCCCTCGACCTCTCCCGGCCGAAGAAGAAGGGCCCGCTGGTGTCCCCATGCTGTCTACGAGCGCTCTTCGAAGCTGCTGGGGTGGAATATAGCCACCCCTCCCGGCACGCGCCAAGGAAGAAGGAGGCTCGGAGCGCTCTCAACCCGCGCCCACCATCTGTCAACACCTGCAATGACAAATAGTAAACAAAATTAGTACAACATAAACATAAAAAAATTGGTGGGTGAAAGAGATTGCTGACGAAACTATCTCTTTGTCGTCCGCTTGTTCTTTGCCGTCAACCTTCTATATGCATATGGCAAAGACCTTCTTTGTCATCAGCTAGCGGATGACAAAGAACAGGCTGACGGCAAAGATCCTGATTCCAGTAGTGATGATGTGTAGCCACTTCTCCTCTCTCATAGCCAAGCTCGAGCCTCCTTCGTCCCCTCCTCCTTGACGCCTCTCCCCTCCTCTGAAAAAGGAGCACGGGGCCCGCTGCTACGCCGCCGTCGCCGTTGTCCTGCCTGATCTGAGGCGCGATTGGGAGGAGAAGGGGACACACCGTCACCATAGACATCGTCCTGCCGGATCTGATCTGGTTTGTTCTCCCTGTAAGGTATGAGGTTACTCCTTCCCCTGCCTCTTCTTGTGCCATGGCCAAATTAATTTGGTTAATCTAGGCTTGGGTTTGATGGATTCTGGAAATTTATGCTGATAGCTTTGTTTCAAGAACCAGATGGATTCCCCTGTCAGGCTGCCATGCTTGTGGAAGTTCCCATATTTTTTATTCTTGAGCAATGTCCGTGGATGCATGTTGCGGCAGTAGGATCTTGTATTCTTATTTGGGGAATGCCTGTAAGGATTAAGAACTTAGCACATAGACCTGATCCAAGGTTACTGTTTCATAATCATCCGCGTCTTCAGAAATTACCACTTGGTGTACTTGGAAACGAATACTAGAATCTGTATGTGCTCCTTAGGAACTCCATGTATATGTTCCACTAAAAGGCTAATTGAAATCTGCACTATACTATACTTAGAAATCTGCACTATTGATTTTGAAATGCTATTTTTCAATCAAAATGCTGGCTTTGCTGTAAAATTCCCCTGAAGTTTTTCAGATTGTAGTTGCACTACAGCAGGATACTTGTACTATTGTTGGTTGCTCCATGCTAATATTTAACAGGAAGAGCACTACTCATTTGTAAGATCTAACCGATGCTACTATTTGAATTAAGACCAAAGTTGAATGCTTCGACATATTTAGGATGTAGCCACGCCGCAAGTTTAAATAAAGGTAAGTGTACAACGTCACGACAATGATGGGTCATGCAAGTATGCTCAGAGATGCGGTGATTTCTCCGATTCGCTGGTCGCTTTATGCTAAGATCTTGCCCCGCCCCTGAACTCATTGACTTTGTAGGGTTCTCATGATCATGCTGGTCGTTACGTGGCCTTGGAGTGGACCAACCGCCTCGACGACGAGCAAGAGGGAGATGTTCTTCGAGCAGTGGCTGCTCCGCTGCGACCATGAGGTGTGGCTCCTTTTCTTTATTTTCTCTTCTTTCTTGTGATTGTTGTCATACCATGTCAAAGGCCAGTATATTCAGAGAGCAGCTTGATTCACACGATGTTTTCAATTTTCAAGAGAACTAGCCAACTTTTGTATAATTTTTTGAATTGTACTTCCACCAAGAAGGAGTCTTGTGTTTTTATTTTGTCAAACATTCCACCTGGAATTGGTCTTGGCAATATTTAGAAGTAAGATTTTATTTGACTGCATTTTGATTAACATGCATCCTCCTTTTCTGAAACCGTTCTCTATAATGAAATAAAAATTTAATGCAACTGAATTTACATGTGTACTTAAAACATGTTCCAGTTTCTATTCATTTGTAGCTCATCTTATCTATTTGGTTATTTGATTTTTTACTGCTATATGCACATGAATCAAGAAAATAATTATAGACTCGTTCCATCAAGTGTCTAATGAACTTTCTGTTTTATTCCTGGTTTATGTTGGCTTCTTGCTGCTTAATATGCCTATGATGCAATAACAATACCTACCCGGCACTGCCCAACTTGCTTTCTTTGTTCAGTATTGTGTCGAGTCCCCAAGGGAACATGGTGTTGTATAAACAATAGTGGAAAGCACAGGGCTCTTGAGAATTAGGATTTGTTGGTTTCAGTCGTTTCAAGTTTTACTAGTGAAAACCTTGAGATTAGTTTGTCTGTTGAGAACAATATAGGGTCAATATAAACTCTGGAGATACATCTAAAAATAGTTTGGAGATCATATTTTGTTTTTGCCATGTCAATAGCACCAGACGATCAAGTTTTTCTTTTTGTTGCTAAAAGGAATTATTTTTTGTTTTTTCTAAGGACGTGTCCAATGTGGTGCTACTTGCCTAGCGTGATTTTTGTTGGCATTGCTGAGAAGAGTTCGACGCCTCTCGACATTTTTGCCTCAAAAATTAAAGTCTGAACCTACCAATTCTCCTGCTGAGGCTCCTATCAACAGCCTATCGACAATTTGAGGTAACCGAATGAAATGAAAATAAGCAGCTGACTTTGGGATAACTGATTGCATCCATGATCCACATGTCACATGCCCTTATACTTTCCCACACTCGTAAGTCAGTAGCTCAATTATGAGTTAAGCCATGCTCGTTCTCAAGCTATGACTATTGCACGAAAATCTTCAGTAGATGCTTGTTCTTCTTTGAATCTAGGCATGTATTATTTGCATCACTGTTTATTTCATACATTTGCAACCATGTTTGCATTTCAAAAAAAGAAGGAAGAAACAACATAGAGGAGAAAAGTGGGTACATGGTATTTCTTACTCCCATTTTAATCAGGGGAAGATTTACTTATACCCTACTAATGCCAAATAAATTCCTTGAAAAAATTTATATTGGTCAACCATTCATCATCAAGTTCATACCCAAACCCAGTTACCAAAAGAAACTGTCAATTGCTTTGCCACGTTTTGTAAGAGAAAATGTATGTGTTGATTACTACTGAATGTCTGAATTTTTGGTTAGTTGTTGAACCTGGCAATGTGTGTGCATTACTTGACTTGATGTTTCATGTTGTTCCAGTAGAGCCCCATCTAGGTAAGCTTGTTGGTAGTATTGGACAAAACATTAGACATTTTGACTTTGATAAATTAGGATAGGTTTGTCTCAAGAGTGTTGTGGTTATGTTTAATTTACTCTTGTGCGTGAAATTTTCTCCATGTCCCAGCTCTGTACATTGTTCCTATGAGTTGTTCCTGTTGTTTAATAAAACTTATAATGATGCACTATAATTCAGTTCAGTTTGTTAGTCTCTTCGATGTGTCCTTGCAGCGAGGTGTCGTCTCTCAAGCTATGTTATTAGAGGCAATATTTCATAATATTGACTGATATTGTGAGTGATGATATCTTTGTATTTTATTTATAGGAGGAGCTTTGAAAGTTTGTCAGGGCGGAGAAGATGGTTCTCAAGTATGCTACTCTCTTTAATTCTGTGTGGGAATGTTAAAGATTTATAAAACTGCTTGCTACAATCTTACTTATACCTGCAATTGTGTTTATACAGGACAGAGCTCTGCCGTTTCAACGGTGCCAAGATATACCTGAGAAGCGTATAGGATTCATCGTTTAGAATCTCAAGTAAGCTTTTGTACACATATCATTAGTGTGAATGGAATGAAATAAGTAGAAGTTTGCTAAAATTGTGCTGCACATTCTTTGTGTGTACCCAAAATCAAGTCTTCCTTTTCTCCAACTCAAAGGGCAAGCGCTATTTCCACAACCACTTACATGGACGGCCATGTATAGGAAGCAGCAGAAGAATGTACATGGTAACAAGACAATTCCCGTAAATAATATACTCCATATACTTCAGCATATGTTCAATAATCTTAATAGTATCTCCTATAGAGTGATCGATTAGGAAGTGTAAGTACAATGATCTGGTAGGTAATTGGGATGCTTAAATATTTCCTTTGATTAATAGTTTGATTTACTAATAGCTACTGGCAGCCAAACAAAGTGACATCTAATTACTCTCAGGGATTGAATGACTTAGTTACCACACTGTTAGTTAGTCGGCTCGTTGTGCACAACATGGATGATATATACTGCTTAATCATGTGTAATTTTATTTCCTTTTGCTCTATTGTAAGTGGATATATTGTTTGGGCAGATATCATCTCTGTTTAGATGTGTTCTAACCAATACTCCGTATACTCGTTTGCTTTGTTTTTTAAGCAACCACAAATTGTATTGGCATATGAAATTCTGGCTTATAATTTTTCGTGGTGTGGTTGTTAGATATTGTGCGTAAGTACAATACTTATCCTAACAACCTGAATGTCATGCATGTTACTTATTTATTGTTATGTTATTTTAGGAAGGCTGTTTTACATCAGATTCAGATGCTTTTCTTTTTGGGGCAAGGACAGTTTACAAAGATGTCTTCATAGGTACAGATGATCGGCTGAAAACTGTTGGTTTATGATGTTTTACTGTAACTATAAAGAAATTTTGGATGTCTGCCATTTACTATTGTTGTTGTTGCAAAGTGGTCCTGTTATTTTAGCTTCATTTTGACAGGAAATCACTGCTATGTTGCAATGATTTGTCCTTCTCGAGTTGATCTTATGGGATTTCTTGCAACCCATAATTTGATTCTTTCGTCTAACGCCATATCCTGCTGGAGTGGTCCACGGCGCCGTCACCGTCTTACTAGTTGCGACGTCCAGGAGCTCGTCGACATCCTTGTTCGACGTGTCTGCCTTCAAGGCCGTGCGGCTCCGCCTCGACGCCGACGCGCGGGTCGAGCACCGCCGTGCTGAGGGCCTCGTGAGTTGGAAAGTGTTTGTGCAAATTCCCTTGATTGATTCTGTTACACATGAGAGTATACATAGAGAGGGAGAGAGAGTCCCGAGAGTTGAGGCACGCAGGCCATGCGGGACACCTCAGATCCTACAATCTAGGATCGATACAACATGATAGTACAATGTTACAATTGGTACAAAAATATACAAATTAACACCCCCCCACTGAACTCCATTTGGAAGGATGTTCAGGCTGGATCGAAACTCGGTGAACAATGGCGAGGGCAGGCCCTTGGTGAAGACGTCGGCATATTGGGAGCTGGATGTCACATGCAAGACTCGTACTTCGCCAAGAGCCACTCGATCCCGAACAAAGTGTAGGTCAATCTCAATGTGCTTGGTTCGTTGATGCTGAACCGGATTGCTCGCAAGGTAGGAGGCACTGATGTTGTCACAATGCACCAGGGTGGCACGTGTGGTTGGAACCTTGAGCTCATGGAGAAGTTGCCGAAGCCAACAAGATTCAGCCACACAATTGGCAACACGACGATATTCAGCCTCGGCACTGGATCGTGAGATGGTGGGCTGCCGCTTGGATGACCATGAGATGAGGTTTGCTCCAAGGAACACACAAAAACCGGAGGTGGACTTGCGTGTGTCCGGACACCCTGCACAATCGGCATCAATATAGGCAATGAGATCTTTGGAGGAAGATCGAAAAAGCTGAAGGCCATAATGGGAGGTGTCATGTAAGTATCGTAGAATGCGCTTCACAAGCTGCATGTGTATGTCGCGAGGAGCATGCATGAACAAGAAGCTTGTTGGACAGCATATGTGATGTCCGGGCGTGTGAGGATGAGGTATTGTAGGGCGCCGGTGATACTACGATAGTGGGTAGGATTAGAGAGGAGATGGCCTTCGTGAGAGGATAGTTTAGAGCTCGTGTCAACCCGTGTGGAAACAGGCTTACAATTGAGCATGTTGGCACGTTCAAGAAGGTCTAGGGTGTACTGCTGTTGGCATAGGAAGAGTCCGGATTGGTTGGTGGTGACATTGATGCCTAGGAAATGATGCAACATGCCAAGATCAATCATGGCAAACTCCCGCTTGAGAGAGTTGATGATGTGGGTGAGGGTGTGAGGAGAGCTCGCTGTGAGGATGATGCCATCCACATATACAAGGAGGTATGCAAGAGAGTTACCATGATGTAGGATGAAGAGGGAGGTGTCACTCTTGGATGCCCGAAACCCAAGAGACAAGAGGAAGGCTTGGAAGCGCAAGAACCACGTCAGAGGAGCTTGTTTGAGACCATAGAGTGACTTGTGGAGAAGACACACATGGTCCGGCTTGGAGGAGTCCACAAAACCAGCCGGTTGCGAGCAATTCACATTCTCATTGAGCTCACCATGGAGAAAGCATTCTTGACGTCAAGCTGATGGATGGGCCATGAATGTGAGGTGGCAAGGCTCAAGACCACCCGAATAGTTGCTGGCTTGACCACCGGACTGAATGTCTCATCATAGTCCACACCCTCTTATTGTGTGAAGCCACAAACGACCCACCGTGCCTTGTACCGTGCCAAAGACCCGTCCATGTTGAACTTGTACCAAAAAATCCACTTGCCCGTGACCACATTCGCACTTGCAGGCTTAGGCACCAAAGACCAAGTGTAGTTGTTCATTAATGCATTAAACTCATCTAACATTACTTGACACCAATGGGGATCCTTGAGGGCGGATTTATACGTGGGAGGAATGGGGGAGATGGTGGAGGAGGCGTCGGCAAGAAAGAGCCGTTTAGGCATTAAGTAACCGGTTTTGGCACGGGTGGTCATTCGGTGTGCATTGTTGGGTGGCTGTATCGGAACGGCACGGGGTGGAAGAGGTGGCGTGGGCGTACTGGGTGGCGAGTGGGTTGAGGAGGATGCGGTGGGAACGGGCGAGGCTACAGGAGTTGGACCAGGTGCATGACCCGAGGGCGAGGCGTCGGGAACGGGCGAGCCAGGTGTGGGATTAGGCGCGTGATCTGAGAGGGATGCGGCGGGACCGGGCGAGGCAGGTGGGTGATAACCCACAAGTATAGGGGATCGCAATAGTTTTCGAGGGTAGAGTATTCAACCCAAATTTGTTGATTCGACACAAGGGGAGCCAAAGAATATTCTCAAGTATTAGCAGCTGAGTTGTCAATTCAACCACACCTGGAAACTTAGTATCTACAGCAAAGTGTTTAGTAGCAAGTAATATGATAGTGGTGGTAACGGTAACAAAAGTAAAGACAAGAAAGTAATGTTTTTGGTATTTTGTAGTGATTGTAACAAGAGCAACGGAAAAGTAAATAAGGGAGAACCAAAGATATGGAAAACTCAGAGGCACCGGATCAGTGATGGATAATTATGCCGGATGTGGTTCGTCATGTAACAGTTATAACATAGGGTGACATGTAACTAGCTCCAGCTCATCAATATAATGTAGGCATGTATTCCGATATAGTCATACGTGCTTATGGAAAAGAACTTGCATGACATCTTTTGTCCTACCTCCCGTGGCAGCGGGTCCTATTGGAAACTAAGGGATATTAAGGCCTCCTTTAATGGAGAACCGAACAAAGCATTAGCACATAGTGAATACATGAACTCCTCAAACTATGGTCATCACCGAGAAGTATCCCAATTATTGTCACTTGGGTTGTCGGATCATAACACATAATAGGTGACTATAGACTTGCAAGATAGGATCAAGAACACACATATATTCATGAAAACATAATAGGTTCAGATCTGAAATCATGGCACTCGGCCCTAGTGACAAGCATTAAGCATAGCAAAGTCATAGCAATATCAATCTCGTAACATAGTGGATACTAGGATCAAACCCTAACAAAACTAACTCGATTACATGATAAATCTCATCCAACCCATCACCGCCCAGCAAGCCTACGATGGAATTACTCACGACGGCAGTGAGCATCATGAAATTGGTGATGGAGGATGGTTGATGATGATGACGGCGACGATCTCTCTCCGAGCCCCGAACGGACTCCTGATCAGCCTCCCGAGAGAGATTAGGGCTTTGCGGCGGCTCCATATCGTAAAACGCGATGAAACTTTTTCTCTGATTTTTTCTCCCAAAGCCAATATATGGAGTTGGAGTTACGCCGGAGGGCCACCAGGGGGCCCATGAGGTAGGGCGGCATGCCCAGTGGGAGGGCGCGCCCCACCCTCGTGATAAGGTGTGGGCCCCTGGTCTTCATCTTTGGCAGGATTTTTATTATTTTTCTAAGGTGTTCCGTGGAGTTTCGTGTCATTCCGAGAACTTTTGTTTTCTGCACATAAAACAACACCATGGCAATTCTCTGAAAACAGCGCCAAATCCAAGTTAGTTCCATTCAAATCATACATGTTAGAGTCCAAAACAAGGGCAAAAGTGTTTGAAAAGTAGATACGACGGAGATGTATCAACTCCCCAAGCTTAAACCCTTGCTTGTCCTCAAGCAATTCAGTTGACAAACTGAAAGAGAAAAGAAAAACTTTTACAAACTCGCTTGCTCTTGTTGTTGTAAACATGAAAAGCCAGCATTCAAGTTTCAGCAAATATTATGAACTAACCATACTCACAATAACACATAGGTCTCACAATTACTCATATCAATAATATAATCAGCTAGCGAGCCATAATAATAAAACTCGGATGACAACACTTTCTCAAAATAACCATAACATGATATAACAAAATGGTATCTCACTAGCCCTTTTCGAGACCAAGAAACATAAATGCAGAGCACCTTTAAAGATCAAGGACTGACTAAACATTGTAATTCATGGTAAAAGAGATCCACCAAGTCATACCCAATATAAACCAATTATAATGAATGCAAACGATAATGTGCTTCAAATGGGTGCTTTTTAATAAGAAGAGTGATGAATCAACATAAAAGTAAATGGATAGGCCCTTCGCAGAGGAAAGCAGGGATTTGTAGAGGTGCCAGAGCTCGATTTTGAAATAGAGATAAATTATATTTTGAGCGCATACTTTCACCGTCAACGCAACAACTATGAGATGGTTGTATCTTCCATACTACATGCATTATAGGCAGTTCCCAAACAGAATGGTAAAGGTTTATACTCCCTCCTCCACAAGCATCAATCCATGGCTTGCTCGAAACAACGAGTGCCTCCAACATTCAACGGGTCCTGTGGGGAGTTTTGTTTAATTATTTTGATTTGCTTTGATCTTTTGGATCATGGGACTGGGCATCCCTGCACGCCCTTTTCGTGAATGAGGAGCGGAGTCCACCTCTTGAGAATAACCCACCTAGCATGGAAGATATAGGCAGCCCTAGTTGCACATGAGCTGCTCGAGCATACAAAATAGAATTTCATTTGAAGGCTTGGAGTTTGGCACATACAAATTTACTTGGAACGGCAGGTAGATACCGATATAGGAAGGTATGGTGGACTCATATGGAACAACTTTGGGGTTTATGGAGTTTAGATGCACAAGCAGTATTCCCGCTTAGTACATGTGAAGGCTAGCAAAAGACCTGGAAGCTAATTAATCGAGAGAGCGACAACAACAGAAACATGCATTAAAATTAATTTACAATCAATATAAGCATGAGTAGGATATAATCCACCATGAACATAAATATCATGAAGGCTATGTTGATTTGATTCAACTACATGTGTGAACATGTGCCAAGTCGAGTCACTCAATTCATTCAAGGGAGGATACCATCCCATCATACCATATCATAATCATTCTAATAGCATGTTGGCACGCAAGGTAAACCATTATAACTCATAGGTAATCAAGCATGGCACAAGCAACTATAATCTCTAAATGTCATTGCAAATATGTTTACTTCATAATAGCTGAACCAGGAAGGATGAATCATCATATTTACAAAAACAAGAGAGGTCGAGTTCATACCAGCTTTTCTCATCCCAATAAGTACATCATATATCATCATTATGGCCTTTCACTTGCACGACCGAATGGTGTGAATAATAATAAGAGTGCATGTGCATTGGACTAAGCTGGAATCTGCAAGCATTCAACTCAAGAGAGAAGACAAGTAATATGGGCTCTAAGTTAGATAAACAATAATGCATATAAGAGCCACTTCAACAATTTAATCATGGTCTTCTCCTACTGACCCCCAAAGAAAAGAAAGGAAATAAAAACTATTTACACGGGAAAGCTCCCAACAAGCAAAAGAAGAACAGGAAATATTTTTGGGTTTTCTTTTTAATTATTACTACTACAGCAGGAAATAAACTACTAACAATTTTTTGTTTTTTCTAAGGTTTATCAAACACACAAGAAGAAAGAAAATAAACTAGCATGGATATTACAGTGAAAGAGTATGAGCACCGACATCTAGCAATGAGTGTGTGTGAGCATGAATGTAATGTCGGTGAGAAATACGTACTCCCCCAAGCTTAGGCTTTTGGCCTGTTGGTCTATTGCCGTGGATAGCCTCGGCCGACACCCGAGGTGTAGCTGGGTCGATGTGATGCAGCGGCTACCGCCTCCTGAGCTGCAGCGTGGCGTCGAGCTGCCTCCGCTCTTCTCTCGTACTCATCTGCCTCCTCCCTGGTAATAATATATCTTCCTCTCGTCTGAAAATCAAAGAAGATAGGAGCAGGAAGAGTAACACGGACAACATGTTGTTTGTTAAAGATTAGTCGATGCTGGAAAGGTGGTCCAGTCCTCTCAACGAACTGGTGGGAAAACATAGAATCAAGATCTAAATAAGTAGGGGGTAACTCCATATCACCCTCACGAATGTCTACATCAAGAGTATTAGCTAAGCGGGTTGCATAAATTCCTCCAAAGAAATCTCCGTTATGTCTATTATGATGCAACCTACGAGCTACAATGGCTCCCATATGATAAGATTGGTCCCCTAACACAACACTTCTGAGAATGCTGAGATCAGGGGCACACATGTGACATGCTTCATCCTTAGCATTTATGCATCTACCAATGAAGAGAGCAAAATAATGTATAGCAGGAAAGTGAATGCTCCCTATAGTGGCTTGCGCTATATCTCTAGATTCCCCACAGTTATTCTAGCAAGAAAGTCTCTATATTCAGATTTAGGGGGATCCCTGATACTACCCCAAGATGGAAGTTTGCATGCAAAAGTGAAATCCGCTAAGTCCATGGTATAAGATTTGTCATAAAGGTCAAACATGACTGAAGGAGAATTACGCGAAGATGAAAACTCAAACCTCCCCACAAATAAACTTGTGAGGTCACGATTGTTGGAAATATGCCCTAGAGGCAATAATAAATTAGTTATTATTATATTTCCTTGTTCATGATAATCGTTTGTTATCCATGCTATAATTGTATTGAAAGGAAACTCAGATACATGTGTGGGTAGACAACACCATGTCCCTAGTAAGCCTCTAGTTGACTAGCTCATTGATCAATAGATGGTTACGGTTTCCTCACCATGGACATTGGATGTCGTTGATAACGGGATCACATCATTAGGAGAATGATGTGATGGACAAGACCCAATCCTAAGCCTAGCACAAAGATCGTAGTTCAGATGCTAAAGCTTTTCTAATGTCAAGTATCATTTCTTAGACCATGAGATTGTGCAACTCCCGGATACCGTAGGAATGCTTTGGTGTACCAAACGTCACAACGAATCGGGTGGCTATAAAGGTGCATTACGGTATCTCCAAAATGTCTGTTGGGTTGGCACGAATCGAGACTGGATTTGTCACTCCGTTGAGGGAGAGGTATCTCTGGCCCACTCGCAGGACATCATCATATGTGCACAATGTGACCAAGGGGTTGATCACGGATGATGTGTTACGGAACGAGTAAAGAGACTTGCCAAGAACGAGATTGAACAAGGTATCGGGATACCGACGATCGAATCTCGCAAGTACAATACCGCTAGACAAAGGGAATTGAATACGGATTGATTGAATCTCGACATTGTGGTTCATCCGATGAGATCATCGTGGAACATGTGGGAGCCAACATGGGTATCCAGATCCCGCTGTTGGTTATTGACCAAAGAACGCCTCGGTCATGTTCAGATGGTTCCCGAACCCGTAGGGTCTACACACTTAAGGTTCGGTGACGCTTAGGTTATAGGAATAGATATACGTGGTTACCGAATGTTGTTCGAGTCCTGATGAGATCCCGGACGTCACGAGGAGTTCCGGAATGGTCCGGAGGTAAAGATTGATATATTGGACGAAGGGTTTTGGAGTCCGGAAGTGTTCCGGAGGTACCGGTGATGACCAAGATGACCGAAGGTGTTTCGGGAGCCCCGCAAGTGTTGGGGGCTTGATGGGCCAAGGAAGGGGGCAAACCAGCCCACTAAGGCACAGCGCCTCGTCACCTATTCCCACGTGACAAGGGGGTTTGGGCGCCCCATCTAGGGTTCCCACCTCCGGCTTGGGGACCAAGTCACCCAAGGGGAGATCCCATCCGCCTCGCCGCCGCCCCTAGGGGAAACCCTAGGGCCTCCCTCCCTTTCCCCTATATATAGTGGAGGTTTTGGGGCTGCCTAACACACAAGAACATCTCCTCTTGGCGCAGCCCTACCTCTCTCCCTCCTCTCTCTCGTAGTGCTTGGCGGCCTCGCTGAGTACCAGGCCTCCACCACCACCACGCCGTCGTCTGCTGCTGGACGGAGTCTTCCCAACCTCTCCTCTCTCCTTGCTGGATCAAGGCATGGGAGATGTCACCGTCTGCACGTGTGTTGAACGCGGAGGTGCCGTCTGCTCGGCGCTAGGATTATCGGTGATTTGGATCACGACGAGCACGACTCCATCAACCCCTGCTCACTTGAAGGCTTCCGCTTAGCGATCTACAAGGGTATGTAGATGCACCTCCTTCCCTCGTTGCTGGTTTCTCCTTAGATAGATCTTGGTGACACGAGGAAAATTTTGAATTTCGCCACGCTCCCCAACAAAGGGTATCGAGCTAGGTCTATTGCGTAGATTCTTTGCACGAGTAGAACACAAAGTAGTTGTGGGCTTTGATTTTGTTCAATATGCTTATCGTTACTAGTCCAATCTTGTTTCGACGGTATTGTGAGATGAAGCGCCCGGACCGACCTTACACGCACACTTACGTGAGACAGTTCCACCGATCGACATGCACTTGGTGCATAAGGTGGCTAGCGGTGCCGCCTCCCACTTTAGTCGGAACGGATTCGATGAAAAGGGTCCTTATGAAGGGTAAATAGCAATTGGCATATCACGTTGTGGTTTTATGAGGTAAGAAACGTTTGCTAGAAACCCATAGCAGCCACGTAAAACATGCAAACAACAATTAGAGGACGCCTAACTTGTTTTTGCAGGGTATGCTATGTGATGTGATATGGCCAAAAGGAATGTGATGAATGATATGTGATGTATGAGATTGATCATGTTCTTGTAATAGGAATCACAACTTGCATGTCGATGAGTATGACAACCGCAGGAGCCATAGGAGTTGTCTTTATTTATTGTATGACATGCGTGTCATTGAACAACGCCATGTAATTACTTTACTTTATTGCTAACCGCTAGCCATAGTAGTAGAAGTAATAGTTGGTGAGACAACTTCATGAAGACACGATGATGGAGATCATGATGATGGAGATCATGGTATCATGCCGGTGACGATGATGATCATGGAGCCTCAAGATGGAGATCAAAGGAGAAAATGATATTGGCCATATCATGTCACTATTTGATTGCATGTGATGTTTATCATGTTTATGCATCTTATTTGCTTAGAACGACGGTAGTAAATAAGATGATCCTCATTAAAATTTCAAGAAAGTGTTCCCCTAACTCGTGCACTGCCAGAAAGTTCGCTGCTTCAAGCACCACGTGATGATCGGGTGTGATAGATTCTTACGCTCACATACAACGGTGTAAGCCAGATTTACACACGCCAAACACTTAGGTTAACTTGACGAGCCTAGCATGTACGCATATGGCCTCGAACACAAGAGACCGAAAGGTCGAGCATGAGTCGATGGTAGATACGATCAACATGAAGATGTTCACCGATGATGACTAGTCCGTCTCACGTGATGATCGGACACGGCCTAGTTGACTCGGATCATGTAATCACTTAGATGACTAGAGGGATGTCTATTCGAGTGGGAGTTCATAAGATGAACTTAATTATCCTGAACATAGTCAAAAGATCTTTGCAAATTATGTCGAAGCTCGCGCTTTAGTTCCACTGCTTAGATATGTTCCTAGAGAAAATATAGTTGAAAGTTGACAAGAGCGATTATGCGACAGAAGAAAGCTTTTGTCCTTAATGCACCGCCAAAGGTGCTGAACCCCAAACATCGCTCTGTGGATGTTGCGTAACATCGACATACACGCTTTTGATAACTACGTGATAGTTCAGCTTAAACGGTTTAGAGTTGAGGCACCAAAGACGGTTTTTGAAACGTCATGAACATATGAGATGTTTCAAGGGCTGAAATTGGGATTTCAGGCTCGTGCCCACGTCAAGAGGTATAAGACCTCCGACGATTTTCTTAGCCTGCAAACTAAGGAAGAAAAGCTCAATCGTTGAGCATGTGCTCAGATTATCTGAGTGCAACAATCACTTGAATCGAGTGGGAGTTGATCTTCCTGATGAGATAGTGATGTTTCTCCAAAGTCATTACCACCAAGCTGCTAGAGCTTCGTGATGAACTATAACATATCAAGGATAGATATGATGATCCTTGAGATATTCACGATGTTTGACACCGCGGAAGTAGAAATCAAGAAGGAGCATCAATTGTTGATGGTTGGTGAAACCACTAGTTTCAAGAAGGGAAAGGGCAAGAAGGGATACTTCATGAAACGGCAAATCAGCTGCTGCTCTAGTGAAGAAACCCAAGGTTGAACCCAAACCCGAGACTAAGTGCTTCTGTAATAAGGGGAACAGCCACTAAGAGCAGAATTACCCTAGATACTTGGTAGATGAGAAGGTCGGCAAGGTCGATACAAGTATATTGATATACATTATGTTAATGTGTACTTTACTAGTACTCCTTGTAGGACCAGGGTATTAGATACCGTTCGGTTGCTAAGTGTTAGTAACTCAAATAAAAACTACGGAATAAATGGAGACTAGCTAAAGGTGAGTGACGATATGTGTTGGAAGTGTTTCCAAGGTTGATGTGATCAAGCATCGCATGCTCCCTCTACCATCCAGATTGGTGTTAAACCTAAATAATTGTTATTTGGTGTTTATGCTGAGCATAGACATGATTGGATTATGTCTATCACAATGCGGTTATTCATTTAAGGAGAATAATGGTTACTCTGCTTATTTGAATAATACCTTCAATGGTCTTGCACCTAAAAGAATGGTTTATTGAATCTCGATCGTAGTGATACACATTCTCATGCCAAAAGATATAAGATAGTAATGATAGTACCACTTACTTGTGGCAATCGCCATGTAAGTCATATTGGTGTAAACGCATGAAGAAGCTCCATGTTGATGGATCTTTGACTCACTCGTTTTTGAAAGGTTTGAGACATGCGAGCCATGTCTATTGGTGTATACGCATGAAGAAACTCCATGCAGATGGATCGCTTGGGCTCACTTGATTTTTAATCGCTTGAGAAATGCAAATCATACCACATGGCAAGATGACCTGAAAAGCCTCGCTTTTCAAAGAAATGGAACAAGATAGCAACTTGTTGGAAGTAACACATTTTGATGTGTGCAGTCCAATGAGTGCCGAGGCATGCAAAGGAATATCGTTATGTTCTTACTTCACGATGATTCGAGTAGATGTTGAGTATATTTACTTGATGAAACACAAGTCTGAATTATTGAATGGTTCAAGTAATTTCAGAGTGAAGTTAAAGATCATCGTGACAAGAGGATAAAATGTCTATGATATGATCATAGAGATGAGTATCTGAGTTATGAGCTTTGGCACACAATTAAGACATTGTGGAAATTGTTTCACAATAATGCCACTCGAACACCATAGTGTGATGGTGTGTCCGAACATCATAGTTGCACCCTATTGGATATGGTGCATACCATGATGTCTCTTATCGAATTACCACTATCATTCATGGGTTAGGCATTAGAGACAACCGCACTCACTTTAAATAGGGCACCACGTAATTCCGCTGAGACGACACCGCTTGAACTATGGTTTGAGAAACCTGTTGTCGCTTTCTTAAAAGTTTGGGGTTATGACGCTTATGTGAAAAAGTTTCAGGTTCATAAGCTCGAACCCAAAGCGGATAAATGCATCTTCAGAGGACACCCAAAACAGTTGGGTATACCTCCAGCCTCAGCCCAAAGCAAAAGGATTGTTTTAGAATTAGGTCCTTTCCCGAGGAAAAGTTTCTCTCGAAAGAATTGAGGGAGGATGGTGGAGACTTGATGAGGTTATTGAACCGTCACTTCAACAAGTGTAGCAGGCACAGTGAAGTTGTTCCTGTGGCGCCTACACCAATTGAAGTAGAAGCTATGATAGTGATCATGAAGTTTTGGATCAAGTCACTACTGCACTCGAGGGTGACAAGGATGCGATTACTCAGAGTGGTACAAGAATCCTGTCTTGAAGGTCATGTTGCTAGACAACAATGAACCTACGAGCTATGGGGAAGCGATGGTGGGCCCAAATTCGACTGATGGTTAGAAGCCATGAAATCCGAGACAGATCCATGTATCGTAACAAAGCATGGACTTTGGTGGACTTGCCCGATGATCGGCAAGCCATTGAGATAAATGGATATTTAAGAAGAAGACGGACAAGGACGGTAATGTCACCGCTTATGAAGCTCGACTTGTGGCGTAAGAGTCTTTCACAAGTTCAAGGAGTTGACTACGATGAGATATTCTCATCCGTAGCGATGCTTAAGTCCGTCGGAATCATGTTAGCATTAGCTACATTTATGAAATCTGGCAGATGGATGTCAAAACGAGTTTCCTTACCGGTCTTCGTAAGGAAAGGTTGTATGTGATACAATCGAAAGTTTTTGTCGATCCTAAGGATGCTAAAGGTATGTTGGCTCCAATGATCCTTCTAAGGACCGGAGTAAGCATCTCGGAGTTGGAATGTGCGCTTTGATGAGATGATCAAAGATTTTGGGTTTATACAAAGTTTATGAGAAACTTGTATTTCCAAAGAAGTGAGTGGGAGCACTATAGAATTTCTCGATGAGTATATGTTGTTGACATATTGTTGATCGTAAATGATGTAGAGTTTCGAAAGCATACAGGTTATTTGAAAGGTGTTTTTCAATAGAAACCTAGATTAAGCTACTTGAACATTGAGCATCAAGATCTATAAGGATAGATCAAAAACGCTTAATGGTACTTTCAAATGAGCACATACCTTGACATAATCTTGAAGGTGTTCAAGATGGATCAGTCAAAGAAGGAGTTCTTGCCTGAGTTGTAAGGTATGAAGTTAAGAGTTAAAGCTTGACCACGGCAGAATAGAGAGAAAGGACGAAGGTCGTCCCCTATGCTTAGACATAGGCTCCATAGTATGCTATGCTGTGTACCGCACCTGATGTGTGCCTTGCCACATGTCTGGCAAGAGGGTACAAAGGTGATCAAGGAGTGGATCACCAGATAGCAGTCAAAATTATCCTTAGAGGAATAAGGATATGTTTCTCGGTTATGGAGGTGATAAAGAGTTCGACATAAAGAGTTGCGTCGATGCAAGCTTAACACCTATCCGGATAGCTATGAGTAGAGATACTGGATACGTATAATGGAGCAACAATTTGGAATAGCTCCAAGTGGAACGTGGTAGCAGCATCTATGATATGACATAAAGTTTTGCAAAGTACATACGGATCTGAATGTTGCGCACTGCTGACTACAACCTCTCGCAAGCATAAACATGATCAAACCCGTAACTCATTGAGTGTTAATCACATAGTGATGTGAACTAGATTATTGATTCTAGTAAACTTTAGATGTTGGTCACATGGCGATGTGACCTGTGAGTGTTAATCACATGGCGATGTGAACTAGATTATTGACTCTAGTGCAAGTGGGAGATGTTGAAAATATGCCCTAGAGGCAATAATAAATTAGTTATTATTATATTTCCTTGTTCATGATAATCGCTTGTTATCCATGCTATAATTGTATTGAAAGGAAACTCAGATACATGTGTGGGTACATAGACAACACCATGTCCCTAGTAAGCCTCTAGTTGACTAGCTCATTGATCAATAGATGGTTACGGTTTCTCACCATGGACATTGGATGTCGTTGATAACGGATCACATCATTAGGAGAATGATGTGATGGACAAGACCCAATCCTAAGCCTAGCACAAAGATCGTAGTTCAGATGCTAAAGCTTTTCTAATGTCAAGTATCATTTCCTTAGACCATGAGATTGTGCAACTCCCGGATACCGAGGAATGCTTTGGTGTACCAAACGCCACAACGTAATCGGGTGGCTATAAAGGTGCATTACAGGTATCTCCGAAAATGTCTGCTGGGTTGGCACGAATCGAGACTGGATTTGTCACTCCGTTGAGGGAGAGGTATCTCGGCCCACTCGGTAGGACATCATCATATGTGCACAATGTGACCAAGGGGTTGATCACGGATGATGTGTTACGGAACGAGTAAAGAGACTTGCCAAGAACGAGATTGAACAAGGTATCGGATACCGACGATCGAATCTCGGCAAGTACAATACCGCTAGACAAAGGGAATTGAATACGGATTGATTGAATCTCGACATCGTGGTTCATCCGATGAGATCATCGTGGAACATGTGGGAGCCAACATGGGTATCCAGATCCCGCTGTTGGTTATTGACCGAGAACGCCTCGGTCATGTTCAGATGGTTCCCGAACCCGTAGGGTCTACACACTTAAGGTTCGGTGACGCTTAGGGTTATAGGAATAGATATACGTGGTTACCGAATGTTGTTCGAGTCCCTGATGAGATCCCGGACGTCACGAGGAGTTCCGGAATGGTCCGGAGGTAAAGATTGATATATTGGACGAAGGGTTTTGGAGTCCGGAAGTGTTCCGGAGGTACCGGGTGATGACCAGATGACCGAAAGGTGTTTCGGGAGCCCCGACAAGTGTTGGGGGCTTCATGGGCCAAGGGAAGGGGGCAAACCAGCCCACTAAGGGGCTGCCCCTCACCTATTCCCACGTGACTGGGGGTTTGGGGCGCCCCATCTAGGGTTCCCACCTCCTGGCTTGGGGGCCAAGTCACCCAAGGGGGAGATCCCATCTGCCCTGGCCGCCCCTAGGGGAAACCCTAGGCGCCTCCCTCCCTTTCCCCTATATATAGTGGAGGTTTTGGGGCTGCCTAACACACAAGAACATCTCCTCTTGGCGCAGCCCCTACCTCTCTCCCTCCTCGCCTCGTAGTGCTTGGCGAAGCCCCGCTGAGTATCAAGGCCTCCACCACCACCACGCCCGTCAGGCTGCTGCTGGACGGAGTCTTCCCAACCTCTCCTCTCTCCTTGCTGGATCAAGGCATGGGAGACGCCACCGCTCCGCACGTGTGTTGAACGCGGAGGTGCCGTCTGCTCGGCGCTAGGATCATCGCTGATTTGGATCACGACGAGTACGACTCCATCAACCCCTGCTCACTTGAACGCTCGCTTAGCGATCTACAAGGGTATGTAGATGCACTCTCCTTCCCTCGCTGCTGGTTTCTCCTTAGATAGATCCCGGTGATACGAGAAAAATTTTGAATTTCTGCCACGCTCCCCAACAACGATATCGTGGGCATTTATCAGCTTCAAAGTCCTCAAGACCGCATTACGCAAATATGCGAGAATTCTTCTTTAATTCCCGCTGATTCATAAAATTTTCCAAGGCCATTCATGTGGCCTCACGAGAACGCGTCTCTTGGTGGTTCCTCGTCACCATCACGCATTGCAAGCTCTGGGACCTTGCTTCCTTGAAGAACCACCTTGGAACATCTTCCTAAGCATATTGTTTTCTCTGAAAAATAATTCTGAATTTTTTTTAGTAACTTCAAACAAAAGTGAACCAACTTCAATAAAACTGATAGCAACTACTCATACAAGTGCCTAGAGCATATATAAAGCATTAGAACTACTTGGAACCATATAAATTTGACATGCAAGCTCAAGAACATGGTCACCTATGCAGCACAAATTTGCAATGAATAAAGCACTAGAACAAAAACTAATTGGACCAATGGAGGAGTCACATACCAAGGAACAATCTCCCCAAGCAGTTTTGCGAGAGGTGATTTGAGCAAGGAGATCGAAAATCACAGCAAAAGATCGAAAATCTCCAAAAGCGCCATGTCAACACAACTGCCAACAAGTTCAAGGAGCCCGCCAAGGGCATGGATGAGATGCCCCAATCTGACTACGTCCAGACGTGCAAATTGATCCGTGACGTGACCCCTCCTTCTCGCCAGGGCTGTGAGCTGTTCTCGAACAAGCATCAAACCAACGCCTATCCGACGCTATCAAGAACAAGGAATACCTATGTGGATGTGAAGTGGATTGACATGCATCACTTGAGGAAGGAGAAGTTCCGTGCCTACTTTGGAGAGGCTCGACTTGGTGGAGCAGTTTGGCATTGAGCATGTGATATATTTTCACCTTTACTATGATCCCGAGCTCATTGGGCAGTTCTTTGCTTCGCTTACTTTCACCCCAATGAGGAGAGGAGGATGACCTGGATGACAAATGGCCGAAGTCGACTGCCACCGGAAGGAGTTCATGGATTTGCTCCAAGTTCCCGATGACGGGCTTGACTTCGTGGGTGTTCGTCCCCATGCCAACCCCGACTCGCCAACAAGGACAGGCTTGCACGCACTATGTTGAGAAGACGCCCAAGTGGCAAGATAGGGTTGGTGCTCAACTCTTTTCTCGATATCATGTACCGCATCTTCCGTAACTCCTTGTTCCTCGCATTGGTGACAAGGACAAGTTCCATGCCTATATGGTGGATATGATGCTCATCTCGCGAGGAGGCTCGCTTGTCTCTGACTCAGCCACTTGATATCTCACACATCATGTGGTGTGAGCTTGGTTTTATGTGTTCAACCGCAGTGCCCATTCACGGGCCTTATCTGCTTCGCTGATCTCGAGGACCCGGGAGAAGATGTTCCTCGGTGAGGAGTTCCTTGCCTCGACTGGATTCGCCATGACCCCATCTGCTGCGTGTCAAACCCAACTGGGCCAACACTACTACTCGTGCCGAGGCGCCCGCTGCTAGGGCTGCTGTTGGAGAGGAGGATGTGGCGCCGAGAATGTTGATGAGGGCCATGCTGCTAGGCCTTCCTGTAGCTCCTCTATGCCTTCTTGGGCCACGAAGTCAAGGACAAGATGAAGACTCTTTTCGCATGCAAGCCAAGGGGCAGACAGACTCACGTGGCATCCAAGGAGAGTCGTCACGGACAGAAGATCTTGAAGCTCTATGGTGAGGATGTGTCTCAAGGGTCTGAGGAGCACATCACCCAGAGGCCGAGTGGATGGCGAAGCAAGGCTACAAGTGGACTGATTCGAGGAGGACATCGAGGAGTCCATCCCCGCCGCCGAGGAGTCTGGCGGAGAGGGTTGGGATGAGTTCCTTCGCTTGAGCCACCGCTTGTGTGTAGGTGTCCTCTCCGCCTTTTGGCGCCTCGATGCCAAAGGGGGAGAGCGAGGGATTCTTGTAGTCTTGTGTCGTGTTTGGTGTGTTTATTGCATTCTCGTTTGAACCTCGTTTGAACCACGTTTTAGTTGCTTTTCCTTCATATGGTGTAAGACATATGCACTCTATCTATCTTAGCAAGCTTGTGTTATATCGCTATATGTTGCTTAGATGTTATTCTTGGACCTTTGTCTCTAAAATATAGGGGAGTGGTGATCCTAGTACGTGTGCTATGCAGTCCAAAGCATTCATCCAGAGTGCACACATCTAGGGGAGCCCGCCTATATTTTGGAGAGGAGGGTTTGCCCTTGCTCTATATTATTGTATCTTTGTGCAATTCAGATTGTCATCAATCCACCAAAAGGGGGAGATTGTAAGGGCATATTTATCCCTTAAGTGTTTTGGTGATTGATGACGATACTTTTTTATGGACTAATCGTATGCTTCAAGTTCCTCGATGGTTCATCTCTTGGCTCGAGACGATTCGGTGCCCCTCGGAGACTATTGAAGACGGCGCCGCCCCACGCTTTCTTTTTGGTGGATTTGAGTCGAGGAGAGCCATACTATTAAGAGGGGTCCGCCGGAAAGGTTTGGGCGGAATCAACACGCACACTTGTCCCCCTTTCCCTGCACTTTGAGCTTCCTTCGTTATCTTGGTTGTGCGGAAATCGACAACTACTATCAGACGGCAGAGTACCGCATGTACACGCGGTAGTACCGCAGGTGCCACGGTAGTACCGCCTCCCGAGCGGTAGTACCGCTGCTCCTGTGCCTAGTGCCACTCGGTGCGGTAGTAGGGCGGATGTAATCTTTACATCCGCTACCACCACGGTAGTACCGCCGCCCAGCTGTAGTACTGCGGGCCTCCTACCTTGTACCATAGTTTCACGGTAGTAGGCGCTGCACACGGTAGTACCGCCTCGAGCGGTAGTACTGCGTCGGATTTTGTACCACCGCAGATTCAGCGGAAGTTGGCACAGTATGTAATTTATTTCATCCGCGCCTTCCTGTGCCGTGATTCTCCCGCCTTTGCGGTAGTACCGCAAGGGGAGCGTAGTACCGCACAAGCGGTAGTATCGCCCTTAGTCGCTAGTTCCGCCTGAGCTGCTGCCATGTAGTACCGTGGTCCGCCACGGTAGTGACGCGCAGCTCATGGTAGTACCGCTACCGAGCGGTAGTACCGCGTCATGGGCTGAATAAGTGGATAACGGTTGGATTTTTCCCACGACTATATAAGGGGCGTATTCAACCTCTAGTTGACCACCTCTTCTCTTTCCAAGCTCCATTGTTGCTCCAAGCTCCACTTTGGCCCGATCTCTCTCCCTAGCCAATCAAACTTGTTGATTTGCTCGAGATTGGGTGACAAGGGCCCGATCTACACTTCCACCACAAGATATTTGATTCCCCCCACTTATCCCTTGCGGATCTTGTTACTCTTGGGTGTTTGAGCATCCTAGACGGTTGAGGTCACCGTGGAGCCATATTCCATTGTGGTGAAGCTCGTGGTGTTGTTGGGAGCCTCCAATTGTTGTGGAGATTGCCCCAACCTTGTTTGTAAAGGTCCGTCACCGCCTTCAAGGGCACCAATAGTGGAATCACGGCTCTTGCATTGTGCGAGGGCGTGAGGAGATTACGGTGGCCCTAGTGGCTTCTTGGGGAGCATTGTGCCTCCACACCGCCTAACGGAGACGATTTCCTCAAAAGGAAGGAACTTCGTAACACATCCTCGCTCCAGCTGCTCCACTCTTGGTTATCTTATCCTTTACTTGTGCAAGCTTATTCGTGTTCCTATCCTTGCTTGCTCTTGTGTTGTGTTGTTTAGATCATATAGGTTGTCCACCTAGTTGCACATCTAGACAACCTTTATTATTGCAAAGTTTAAATTGGTAAAGAAAAGCTTAAAATTGTTAGTTGCCTATTCACCCCCCTCTCTAGTCAACTATATCGATCCTTTCAAGGAGGTTCTTCAAATGAATAAAGAATTGAGATCATACACTTCTTCAACAAAGTGTAAATTAAGACCATGTATTTCTTCAATAGGAGGTAAATTTTAACATCTTCAGCTTTAATACCTTTTTCTTTCATAGATTTCTTTGCCTCTTGCATATCTTCGGATTAAGAAATAGAACACCTCTTCTTCGGAGTTGGTTTAGGAATAGGCTCAGTAATTGGCTCAGGAGGTGGCTCGAGGTGCCCAATTATTTTCATTTGCCAACATATTATTCAATAGAATTTCAACGCCATCCGTGTTCTTTCCCTAAAAGAGAACCAGCACAACTATCCAAGTAATCTCGAAGCATCGGTTAGTCCATTATAAAAGATATCAAGTATTTCAGGTTTCTTAAGAGGATGATCAGCAAAGCATTATATCTTGAGAAGCCTCCCCAAGCTTGTGGGAGACTCTTCTTCAATTTGCACAAAATTATATATATCCCTCAAAGCAGCTTGTTTCTTATGAGCAGGAAATATTTAGCGAAAAGTAATAAATCATATCCCGGGACTTTGCACACAACCAGGATCAAGAGAATTAAACCATATCTTAGCATCACCCTTTAATGAGAACGGAAATATTTTGAGTAAATAAAGGTAGCACAATCTCTCATTATTAGTAAACAGGCAGCTATATCATTTAACTTAGTAAGATCTGCCACAACAGTTTCAGATTCATAGCCAAAAAGGATCGACTCAACCAAAGTAATTATATCCGGATCAATGAAAAATCATAATAATCCTGATCAGAACACAGATAGGTGAAGTAGCAAAAGTGGTCGGGTCTCATCCTATCTCTAAAAGATTCTTTACTCCATTTAACTAGCAACCTCTTAAGTTCAAGTCTATCCCGCAAGCAAGAATAGTTGCAGAGATTCAAGATCGAAAAGATAACCCTCGTGAATAGAAGGCATATTTTCATCATCACTAACATCATTGTATTCAGTTTCAATATTTTCTTTCTCTAGACCTAGAAATTTGTTCATCTAGAGGTTCACCAAGGGCATGAGTATCAAGCATAGAAGTAGTTTCATCATAAGTATCATGCATAGCGTATGGCATCATACATAACATGCATATATCGTAATTCATAGCGTAAGCAGGTTTAAGTGTCGCTAGCTTACTCATAATGTAAGGTGAATCAAGTGTAGAGCTAGATGGCGTTCCTTACCTCCCTCGTAGTTGAGGGATAAATTTTGTCTTAGCGCCTTTCAAGTTCTTCATAGTGTCCAGCAGATATAAATCCCAAGTGACTCAAAGAATAGAGCTATGCTCCCCATAATGGTGCCGTAAAAGGTCTTGATAACCCACAAGTATAGGGGATCGCAACAGTTTTCGAGGGTAGAGTATTCAACCCAAATTTGTTGATTCGACACAAGGAGTCAAAGAATATTCTCAAGTATTAGCAGCTGAGTTGTCAATTCAACCACACCGAAACTTAGTATCTGCAGCAAAGTGTTTAGTAGCAAAGTAATATGATAGTGGTGGTAACGGTAACAAAAGTAAAGACAACAAAGTAATGTTTTTGGTATTTTGTAGTGACTGTAATAAAGAGTAACGGAAAAGTAAATAAGCGAGAACCAGATATGGAAAACTCAGAGGCACCGGATCGTGATGGATAATTATGCCGATGTGGTTCGTCATGTAACAGATTACAACATAGGGTGACACAGTAACTAGCTCCAGCTCATCAATATAATGCAGCATGTATTCCGTGATATAGTCATACGTGCTTATGGAAAAGAACTTGCATGCCATCTTTGTCCTACCCTCCCGTGGCAGCGGGTCCTATTGGAAACTAAGGGATATTAAGGCCTCCTTTAATAGAGAACCGAACAAAGCATTAGCACATAGTGAATACATGAACTCCTCAAACTATGGTCATCACCGAGAAGTATCCCAATTATTGTCACTTCGGGGTTGTCGGATCATAACACATAATAGGTGACTATAGACTTGCAAGATAGGATCAAGAACACACATATATTCATGAAAACATAACAGGTTCAGATTTGAAATCATGGCACTCGGCCCTAGTGACAAGCATTAAGCATAGCAAAGTCATAGCAACATCAATCTCGTAACATAGTGGATACTAGGATCAAACCCTAACAAAACTAACTCGATTACATGATAAATCTCATCCAACCCATCACCGCCCAAGAAGTTTCACGATGGAATTACTCACGCACGGCGGTGAGCATCATGAAATTGGTGATGGAGGATGGTTGATGATGACGACGGCGACGAATCCCCTCTCCGAGCCCCGAACGGACTCCAGATCAGCCTCCCGAGAGATTAGGGCTTGGCGGCGGTCCGTGATCGTAAAACGCGATGAAACTTTTTCTCTGATTTTTTCTCCCGAAAGCCAATATATGGAGTTGGAGTTGGCGCCGAAGGCCACCAGGGGCCGACGAGGTAGGGCGGCGCGCCTGGGAGGGCGTGCCCCCCCTCGTGAGCAGGTGTGGGCCCTGGTCTTCATCTTTGGCGTGATTTTTATTATTTTTCTAAGGTGTTCCGTGGAGTTTCAGTCATTCCGAGAACGCTTGTTTTCTCGCACATAAAACAACACCATGGCAATTTCGCCGAAAACAGCGCCATCCGGTTAGTTCCATTCAAATCATACAAGTTAGAGTCCAAAACAAGGGCAAAAGTGTTTGGAAAAGTAGATACGACGGAGACGTATCAGTGGGTTGGTTGGCGCGCGATCCGAAGGGGATGCAGCAGGACTGGGCGGGGAAGGGGCATTGGTGGGCTCGCGATCTGAGGACGATCCAGACATGGGGGACGAGGGAGTGGGCGCAGCTGGCGTGGTGCGACTGGTGCGGGAAGCAGCGGGCAACGTGGGAGGGGATGGTTGGTGGCGCGCATAAGCTGGTGGGAGGTGGGGCCTAGGCGGGGTAGGTGGGATGGATCCATGAGGGAATTCGGGGCTGGGCAGGTGGTTTTCATGGGGATTTTGTGTGGTTGTGACGATGGTGTGGTCCGGCGTGCTGCAGGTGTATGGAAAAATTGTTTCGTTGAATATAACATGCGAGAGACGATGACGCGGCGTGAGGTGAGGTCAAAGCACCGGTAACCCTTGTGCTCAAGGGCATAGCCAAGGAAGACGCAGCGGGACGAGCGGGGGGCGAGTTTGTGATCCATGGTGGCGTATTGGTTCGGGAAGCATAGACATCCGAAGACACGAAGGTGGTCATATGTGGGTGCAACACCATAGAGGAGATAATGTAGGGTGTGGGGCGCAATGACACGAGAGGGACGCCGGTTGAGGAGGTAGGTGGCCGTGTGGAGGGCTTCAACCCAAAAGGGTGGTGTGAGGTTGGCTTGAAGAAGAAGGTTGTGCATGATTAGTTGTGCGAATCATTCTTTCCGCTTTGCCATTTGGGGGGGGGGTATGGGGGCAGGAGAAGCGATAGGAAATGCCGTTGGAGGAGAAGAAGGCGCGAAGAGATGAGTTGATAAATTCAGCACCGTTGTCACACTGCATGCTTTTGATGATTACATTGAATTGGGTCTGAATAAACGTAAAAAAGCATTGTAGGACAGTGGATGTGTCGGATTTGTTGCGGAGAGGGAAGGTCCATGAGTAATGCGTAAAATCATCAAGCACCACAAGGTAGTATTGGAAACCAGAGAAGCTAACAACGGGTGATGACCACAAATCACAATGTATTAAATCGAAAGGAGCATAAGTTTTGCTAAAGGAAGAGGGAAAAGGCAAACGGGGCTGGCGGCCAAGTTGACAAGCACTACATGGAGAGTGGGGAGCCTTATTACAATCATGAAGAAAATGTTTAGACAGAGAAGAAAAGGTGTGGGCGCCGGGATGCCCAAGACGACGATGCCACAAGTCCGAGGGGGTGGTTGCGAGGAGAGCGGACGCCAGCGCCGGTTTATTGCCAACGAAGGGGTAGAGATCGCCGTGGCTAACGGAGATCATGAGAACTCGTCGAGTGCGAAGATCCTTCACAAGAAAACCACACGGGTAAAATTTAATAGAGCAAGAATTATCTTTAGTGAATTTACGAACAGAGATGAGGCTAGTGACTACGTTGGGGGAGACAAGAATGTCAGTGAGACGAAAATCATGAGGTGAGAGGGTGGTAGAGCCCGTGGCAGTGACAGGAAGATGATGGCCATTACCGATAACAATGCTAGAAGGTAAATGCGAAAATGAAGAACTCAACGAGGTTAGGTTACCTTGGGTGCCCGTCACGTGCGAGGACGCGCCACTGTCGAGATACCACTCGGGTGCCGGGGGCGTGGCGTAGCCGCTGTTGCTGAACGCGGCGTTGAGCATGGTGAGGTGGTCCCACGATGGCTATGGGGTATGATAGTACAGAGTGGACGGCACCGGCGAGGGAGTGAAGGCAGGATACGCCTGGGCGTGGGCGCCGGGTCGGGGCCCAAGAACACCGGCTGCGTTCGGCTGGATCCAGCCAGAGCGGGGCGTCGGGAGAGCCATCTCGTACGGGGCGAAGTACCCCGTGAAGGGAGAGAACGGAGGCGCATGTGGACCGCGCCCGGAGTGGTCTCCGCGACCACGGCTACGACCGCGCCCGCGCCCGCGGCCACGGTCACCACCGTCACCGGAGCGGTCACCGCGCCCGCGACTAGATGAGTTGGACGGCGGATGAGGGGCGTCGGGGGCGCAATCATAGGAGCGGTCGGCCGCGCGATCGCCCTGGCCGCGACCATCAGAGGAGCCGGCCCAGGAACCGCCGCCTGAAGAGCTGCCGCCCGCCATGGCGAACGCGGAGGTGCCTTCCTCCGCCTCGCGCTGTGCCTGCAACTCCTCCGCGAGGACAACACGGGAGAGGAAAGTGTCGAAGGGGAGGCCCTGGTCGCCGAGGACGACGCGGATGGTGTCGAGCCGCTTGTCGAGGCCGTGAAGAAACTGCGTGGTGAGATCCACCTCGGTAACGGCGTGGTCGATGTCGGCGAGGGCGTCGGTGAGGAGTTTCAGACGGCGAGCGTACTCCGACACCGAGAGATCACCCTGCTTGAGCTTGTGGTATTGGCGGTTGAGGATCATGAAGCGGGTGTCGCGATTGGCGAGGAAGAAGTCTTTGATCTTGTGCCAGAGGGCGTAGGTGGTGGTGGCGCCAACAACGTGGTCACACATGGTGTCCAAGAGAGTGGCATAGATCCACAGAACGACATGGGCGTCGAGCTCAAGGTATTGGGACGGAGCATTGGGAGGTGGAGGGTGGTCGAGGAGGTAGGAGACGCCATAGCAAACGAGGACCATCAGGAAGAAAGTCTTCCACTTATGATTATTGTGATCGGCAGGATTGAGGAGAAACTTAATGTGGTTCGTGATGTGATCACGGAAGATGGGATGGGGAGCAGCGGGGGCCGGCGATGGCGCAGGGGAGGAGCCGGCGGTGGTGAAGAGGGGTGCAAACTGAGAGGCTGTGGCGGGGAAAGAGCCGCTGAAGAGGGTTGGAGACGTGCCGAAGACGAAGGGAGGGGTGGTCGGGGCGGTAGCCGGGGAGGTGCCGGCGGCAGGCGCCGAGGAGGAGGAGGAGAGGGTGCCCGGCGACGTGGCCGAGCTCGTGGCGGCGGAGGAGGATGAGGAGTCCGCGGCCATGGAGAGGGTCCTGGCGACTGATACCAAGTTGGAAAGTGTTTGTGCAAATTCCCTTGATTGATTCTGTTACACATGAGAGTATACATAGAGAGGGGGAGAGAGTCCCGAGAGTTGAGGCACGCAGGCCATGCGGGACACCTCAGATCCTACAATCTACTCCCTCCGTTACTAAATAATTGTCTTTCTAAAGATTTCAACAAATGACTACATACGGAGCAAAATGAGTGAATCTACAATTTAAAACATGTCTACATACATCCGTATGTTATAGTCCATTTGAGATGGCTAGAAAGACAAATATTTAGGAACGGAGGGAGTAGGATCGATACAACGTGATAGTACAACGTTACAATTGGTACAAAAATATACAACTTAACATCGTGCACAAACCCAGCTCCGTCCGTCCGCGGTGTTGACGTGCGATGCGGACAAGCGGTGGTGTGTCCTGGCCGTGCTGGGTTGGTTCAATGAGATTATCAGCGACGTTCTGCGGAAGCGGGAGAGCAGGATCTTGTCCGAGCAGTCCTTGGCACTCTGCTGCTGCTCGTGCAGCAGAATGGCGACCGCAGCGGCACGTCCGGAGAGAGCTGTGTGGGCTAAGAGTTCTTCGTCCACTTCCATGGCCCCAATGAGGCAATGACAATACGCCCTCATCCAATCTCATCTGCTTAATCATTTTGCTTCTTTTAATTAATTCTCAGTTTAGTCTAGGATAGATTATAAATTAATAAGTATCATTTGCTTGTGGTACCTAACTAACTTTGTGAACAATTAGTATTTATTTGTTCTGTATCAGTTTGTGCTCTCTCTCTCTCTCACTCTCTCTCTCTCTCTCTCTCTCTCTCTATATATATATATATATATATATATATATATATATATATATATATATATATATATATATATATCCTAGAAATGGCCTACTTTTCTTGTTTAATCAATATAATAACGGTTTTTCCTCTTTACATGAAGGGCTCTTGAATGTTTTCCTCATTTGTTTAGACAAATCAAACTGAAGATTTTTCTTCCACACTTCTTTATTGGGTATGTATTAAGAGTCTAAGATTTAAAATGCTACTGATTTTTTATCTCAGTTGCTGAGTGCAATTTGAATATGTCTTATGATTGCACTATGAAACTTGGGTTCTGGACTTTCTTTGGAAATAAATGAATCTTCCTTTTTTGGAACATCATATTTTCTTTCGGTATTGAAACTCAGTGCATAATTAGTCTTCCTTTTCCTGAGAGAGAACACATGACATGATCAGATGTTACAAATTGTTTTGTTTTATAGGTAATCCAAGAGTTACATCGGATCTTACATGTGATGTTTGCTTGTTGGCCGCCTCGGGCTGGACGCGGTGCTAGTGCCCCGTCTATCCACTGCGGCCGCCAGGGAACGCCTACTCCTGCTCCCGCCATCGGGCGCGGGGGGGGGGCGGCGCAGGCCGACCACCGACGCTTGGTCCTCTGTGGTCAGAAGGGCGGGCGGCTGGCGTCGAGCGCAGCCTATGGACTCTTCCGCCTGGGCGGTGAGGTGGTGGAGAATGCCGCCGCTCGAGTACGCCGCCTCCCGGTCCGCTCACACGATGCTCGGTCGATCCACACTCGTGACAACCTTCAAGAAACACATCGCCGAGCTGCAGGGCGCCGGTGCCCCGAGTGTGGGCGAGCTTGAGACGCCGATCACTTGATCTTGGCTGCCCTTCGCGTGTGCGTTTCGGTGCTCTTTGCGCCTTCCCACCTTCGGGCTTGTGTGCGCAACCTGCACCTATTCGACGCCCATGGCGGTTGGCGCTGCTCGCCATTACGCGTCGCGGCAGCTCGCCGCTGGCACCTCCGAAGCGGCGGAACGCGTGGTGTTCAGCGGAAGCGCCGCCCCGCCACCACTTTGAAGGCCTGCCGTGACGACGCCATCCTCTAGCGCGGCCGGTTTCGCTCTATGGATCGTGGTCATGTTGATGCGTGGCTGCTGGCCCTGCGCGGATAGAACACACACACTGCATGTGACTTAGTGGTCGGGGGTCTCGCCCCCTGCCTCCTCCCCTCTACTGCCTCCCCGGCATTTGTACCAATGTACTCGGTGTTGGGTTTGAGAAATATATTCAGGTGGGGAGTTCTCCGGGTGAAAATTCAAAAAAAGAAAAAATGTTTGCTTGTTGTCAAGGATGATGCCTGCTAACTCACACGTTGTCTTCTAATTGTGGATTGAAGTCCTCAATCTTTTTCAAGTCAGTAGCTTGCCATTGGTTGCTCAAAGTTAATTAGAAGTTTGAACTGAAATATCTTGTTTTAGTTCACGATTTTGTATGGGAAATGAGCTTTTTATTGTTCAAGAAAAGCAAATATTTTGCCAAGTGGACTTATATAGCGCAGTGAACTTGAGTTAAAGTCCAAATCCTGCATCTTTGCCTATGATGGTTATCGCTTTCCTTTTGACATGAGCAGGCAAGATCACTGGCATGTGCATGTGGTAACAAAAAACGCAACAATGCAGATGCATGAACGCTCCATACCTAGCACCGCACATGCACGCCTCAAGCGGCACACCCAGGGTGCGCCCCAACAACTAGTTAACTTGAAGATGTGTGACTGCTACGCGTCTCTGAACATGCGACCAGACGCTCGGCCTTGATGTAAAATAACAGTGGCGCGTGGAGCAGAAATGGGCTGCGGTCCACTCGGCCCATTTTGCATTTTTTATTTTTTCTGAAATTTGTAGTATGTAAATAATAATATCAATAATAAGACAACTTTCAAATGTTGTTCATGTATTATTATTTTCAAATAATAATTATGAATTATAGAAAACGTTTGTATAATCATCATACAGATATTTTTCACAATATTCAAAATTATAAAATGTACCTTTTTAGAAATTCGTGGAATATTTTTAGAATATTCATAAATAAAAATGTTTGTATAATAGCACCTGTTCGTTTTATTTTAGAAATTTGTGGAGCATGAAACTTTTTCATGTATTATTTTGAAATAATTTTATGAATAACTAAAAATTGTATAATTATAATAAAACAATTGAAAGTTAAATTTCATAAATATTGTTTTGATTATACAAGCACTTAAATAATTGGACACACATTTTTTAATTATAAAAACATTTATGTCCGTATTAGTAATCATTTTTATTTAATAAAAAATAAATTTGAAACATTATAAAACAATATTTTTGTAACTAAAATATGTTAATGCGTTAAAATAACTATGTGACATTTATAAAAATGTTTAAATATTCGAAAACAAATGTGTAAGTGTAGGTTGCATTTTAAAATGTCAACGCATTTCAAAAAATTATCCGTGTAGTTATACAATGTACCAAAATGTTTACATAGTCCAAAACAATGTTCGTGTAGTTTTTCTAACGCATGAACATATTTTGAATTACAGAAATATTTATTCTAATTTTTATTCTTTTTTTAAATGGTACATACTTACATAGAAAAGATATAAAGTCATATATATTGTTTATCCCCAAATTAGTACATTTGTTGCAATTGCCTGGTGGTTAGCTTAGGTGCGAGTGAATCCAGATGTCATGGGTTTGAACCCGCCGGTGGCACTTTTTTATGGTTAGATAGATTTTTTCTTTAGTTTTTTCGGTCCGTGTTGAGAGGATATATACCGAAGTTGTGCTATGTAAACAAATACGCAGTGTTGGCGTTGTTATTGTCCATGCGAGCCTGCCGCGCTTTTATTTTTCCTTTTTATTTGAGAGGCTTCCTAAATAAATAAATAAAGTACATCAGATATGACAGTATTTACACATCGATGCAAGTTTGATGACTGCAATCACATATTTTAAAAGTTTATGCATCAAATTGACCGTCACAGGCAAGTTCTAAGACTCTGTGTGTCTTTACCTGGAGCGACTTCCTCCATTTCTACAACCAAGTCCAAGTTGTAATATTAACGGTGCGTTATTTCCCACGCCTCTCTTCTACAGGGTCCACCCCGTTCTCTTTTTTTGGGCTTCTACCCTTCAAACCTCATATCTCTCTTATCAGGCTTCAAACCTCACTAGAGGCATACGCGCGCTTTGCCGCGCCGTTTTCTCTTTTTAATGTTGTATATGATTTATTTTTTATGTTTGATATATTGTATTTATTTGAAAACATTAAATATGCCAATAACATGAAAATATACCGATGACTATGCTATCTAATGAAATCGTGTTGATTTGCTATGATCAAGTTCATACTAAACATCCATGCAAAAAAAAGTTCATACTAAACATAAGGGGTGACTACTATATTTCTTTCCACCCCAACATGGCTTAGCCGATGCTATTAATATCTCTTTACTAACCAAACCAATTTTAGCTATCCATAAGAGCATTTTCCAATCAATTATGAACGATCGAAACAGAGCAAAGATTGAGATGGACTCGTTTTCTCATAAAAACATAGAATAAATTCTCAAAACATGATGTAACGACGTATGCGTGCAGACACACACACACACACACACACACACACACACACACACACACACATTAATCAGATTGCATTAGCTGAATAAAAATTATACACTGTTGATATATCAGTTACATCATCTTACACCCAGCTGAAATCTACTGATACATGTTAAATGGTTCAGGACTTACCATACAATCCTAATATATGTTGTACCGGATATGAAATGACTCAAATGAGTCTTCTATCTAAATGCAAATGTGTATCGAATATTCACATAGCACAGTGCATGATAGTCTGCAACAAATCCCGAAAGCGTCATACGGTAATATCTTTGCCAGCTCAACTTTTCTGGAAGTACATCAAAAGTTCAAAGAGGCAAAGATTAGAAGATTTAGTACTATAATGGAAACACAGGGCGGCTGATATTATAGGCATGTTCTGATCATCAAAGTGGTCCTGATGCACAAAGGGAAAACAAATTACCATATAAGGAGCATCACTGCACATCAGCCATATATGCTTGATGCATAGTTTGTAGGAAGTGAGGAAAAGTATTAGAAAGAGTTAAGAGAGAATCTGGAGCAGATCCAAAAAATAAGAAAGGAAAATGTGTGCTCTCAACTATTGTACCTCATTGCTACCCTGTAACAGCTCGGTGCTTGCTCCAGGTCCGATGGGGTAGGATTCTTCTGGAAACCTTACTGCCCTTTATTATCTATCCAGACTCCCGGTGGCCATTGATGTCCTCCTCCTGATGTTTCCGCACGGCTCGTTCTTGATTGTTGCTGAATCCTTTATCATAGAATGCCTCAGCTCCCTCCTCACGTCCTGATATTACATATATACATCTAAATAATTAGGGAGATGCAGTTTCAAGCAACACAAGAAGGAAGATAGCTCAAGTTCAAGTGCTTTACATTCAAAAAGCTATTTACTCGCTCCAACGCCAACACAGGAACACATTCAAAGGCAGATACTCCCTCCGTTCGGAATTACTTGTCGCAGAAACGGATGTATCTAGACGTATTTTAGTTCTAGATACATTCATTTCCGAGACAAGTAATTCCGAACGGTGGGAGTACATAAGAAAACATATTCAGAACTATACTACAAATGTCCGAAACCATCAGTGCCAATGGCAAACAATGAAACAAAAAGGAGAACAATGGATAACGGAAAATAGTGCACAATATACTATTTTGAAGCAAGGAAAACAATCTTGCCATGAAAACCTGTTTTGTGAGCAGCATCAGAAAATTCAAGTTCGTTACAAAGAAGGTGTACTGATCCTTAACAGTCCAAAAAAATCTAGGTAGTAAAATATATTTGGAACATAAGGAATAACCATAAGTATTAATATACCTTAGATGTTTTGTGATTGTATACTGTGAGCTCAAAGATAAATATAGATGTGGATCTTTGTGAATGCCTAAATGCATCAATACGGGCACCTCAACTCATCTATCGTTGCTTTGGGCACAAAGTAAAGAAGACAAAAAAGCATATTTATCCAAATGTGTGTAGAAATTTCCAGGAATTTCTTTCCATATATAGCTTGCTTTATGACCGAAAGTTTGGATTAGTATGGCGATTCCTAAGTGCATTGCCACATAATAAATATGACACTAACTCGGCCAATCACCATACTTCAGGAATAAGAACATAGGTAGAAATTTTCAACAAAACATCTATCTTGGAGTAGATTCCTGATATAGAACATCAGAGTTAGCACAAATTCATACCATAATAATCTGGGGACCAAGGATCTAGGGGCAGTATAGCCATCAAATTGAAACTATAAGATTACCTCTAGAAGAACTCACACTATTCGCACCAGCAACATAGAGATACAGTAGTATAGTGGCTTCTCTCCACTGCACCAGCAGACCTGTATCGTATCCATTCCTAACATAGTGCAGGAAAGCGATAATAAATATAACAATAGAAGAAAAATACACTGCAAATGAAAATCTAGATACCATCAAGCATGCCTGATTGGTAAAGAAATGTTGCAGACCATGCAAATAAATAAAGGTACATTCTGCAAAGTATGGATGAGCTGGACTAATTTCTCACGCTGTGAAGAAAGTAATGAGAGATTTCGTTTTTTTCGAAAAGGGGGGGGCTCCCCGGCCTCTGCATCAGAAAGATGCATACGGCCATCTTATTAACCAAACATCAAAAAAGTGCCAACAAGGTTCCGTAGTCACCAGCGAAAGAAAAAGAAAAAGATAAATGTAGCTCACACAGAGCGACATAACGCTAGACACAAACTAGCCAGGAAAAGGTGCCACAACCGGCTGGCTAAAAATAGATAGGGAAATTAATTGCCTATCCTATTACATGACCGCCATACAAACCGGTTGAAGATATCCCGAGCTACCATCTCCCAACGGATAGATCCAGTAACCAAATGCTCCCTGGCCTCCATCGGAGTGAGTAGCGACCACGAACGGAGCAGTGCCGTAGCTCGGAAAATAACCTGCAAGAAATGAAACCGTGATGATCTGTTAAAAACCAAATCATTTCTGCAATTTCAGATAGTCCATAATAGAGCACAAACTCCAACCCGAATATGTCTTGCTAAGTCAGGCTCAACCCCACTAAGCCATGTCCCAAATAAAGCATTGACCGAAGTCGGGGGAGTAATATTAAACGCAATATGGACTGTCCGCCAAAGCACTTTGGCCAGCGGGCAATCAAAGAATAGATGCTTAATCGTCTCATCCCGATCACAGAAACTACACCTAGTAGGTCCTGTCCAATTACGCTTAATCAAGTTGTCCTTTGTTAAAATAACTTGTTTATGGACAAACCACATAAACACTTTAATTTTCAAAGGAACTTTGACAGCCCAAACATGCTTGGAAGTTGGAATAGTATTCGAATTAATAACATCAATATACATTGATTTAACTGTAAAAGCTCCAGAACTAGTCAACTTCCAGCGTAATACATCGGGTTGGTGAGAAAGTTGAACCTCCATCGGTCTCCTAACTAGATGGAGCCAAACTTCCCAACGATTGCCCGCTAGCGACCGTCTAAATTGAATATTAAGGGGGACAGATTGAAATACCGTTGCCACGAACACGTCATGTCGTTGAGCAATACGATATAAAGACGGATATTGAACGGCTAAAGGTGAGTCTCAAGCCAAGTATCCTCCCGTAAACGTGTACTTGTACCATTTCCAATAACAAATCTCGCCCTGTTGAACATAGATTGTTTGACTTTCATTAGCCCTTTCCAGAAGGCTAATCACCGGCCCGACGACGACCGGGACAAGGTTTTAGTCGGAGGTACTTGTTATGCGGAGGATCTGCGCCCACATGGCCTCGATCCCTAAGAAAGCTTCCACAACCACTTACTAAGAAGACATCTGTTCTTAACTTCAAGATTTTCAATACCAAGGCCCCTTGGTCTTTCGGTTCACGATGATGTCCCACTTAGCGAGCCGGTACTTTCTTTTAAGTTCATCACCCCGCCAAAAGAAGCGCGACCGATAGAAGTCCAGCCGCTTCCTAACACCAGCTGGGACCTCAAAGAACGATAAGAGAAACATAGGCATACTCGTGAGCACCGAATTAATCAAAATCAAACGGCCTCCGTATGACATAAGCTTACCCTTCCAACAGCTCAGTTTTTTCTCAAATCGATCCTCGATGCACTTCCATTCTCTGTTAGTTAGCCTACGATGGTGGATCGAAATACCAAGGTAAGAGAAGGGTAGACTCCCCAACTCGCACCCAAACAATTGCCTATAAGAATCCTGGTCATCTTTGGCTCTACCAAAGCAGAACAACTCGCTCTTATGAAAGTTAATCTTTAACCCGGTCAATTGTTCAAAGAGGCATAACATTAGCTTCATATTTCTTGCCTTGGCCAAATCATGCTCCATAAAGATGATTGTATCATCGGCGTATTGAAGGATGGATACACCTCCATCAACGAGATGAGGAACCAAACCACCCACTTGACCATTCTCCTTAGCCCTTCCTATCAAAATTGCTAACATGTCCACTACAATGTTAAACAGGATAGGGGACATCGGATCTCCTTGTCTGAGGCCTTTATGTGTCTGGAAGTAATGACCTATATCGTCATTCACTTTAATTCCCACACTCCCTTTTTGCGTAAAGGATTCGGCACGGGCGCCAAAGCTTCATGAAAACCTTTCATACGCAATGCCTGTTGGAGGAATGGCCACTTAACCTTATCATACGCTTTTTCGAAATCCACTTTAAAAATTACGCCATCCAATTTTTTGGAATGGATTTCATGGAGCGTTTCATGAAGAACAACCACCCCTTCAAGGATGTTCCTGTCCGGCATGAAAGCAGTTTGGGATTGCTGCACCACAGATTTCGTAAACTAAGAATTCAAACAGCAAGTAAGAGGAAACTAAATTTACAAATAAACCGTCTTCATTCCTTTGCAAAATATGTTGCGCTTGTAATCAATATTGTAGTAAAACTGTACCTGGAAGTCAATAGTAAGACGATGGAAAATTATATTCACTCTTTAGTCTTTACCACTGTAAGGAAGATAACTTTGGCATACCGACCTCTAGTTCATAGGCCGCAAGGGCATTGTGGACACCAATCCAGAGCGTCACTCGCACTCCCTTTGTAATGTTCTTTACTAATCACCCACCGCAAGTGGCCCTCTCTCTTCTAGCCAACTTCGTATATAAACTGGCCATAGTAACCCACGAAGGCATTAGACGGCTGAACCAATCCGTAGGCTGAAAATGGATGACTACTTTGCAGTAAAGGCAACTGTGGATTAGAGCATACCAAGCGAGCTGCCAATTAGAAGTCAGTATGTAGTGTGATAACATGTTCTCCTAAATAAAGTAAAATTCAGGGAGGAGCTAAATTACCAGTAAAGAACCAGTAAAGTTGAGAAGTGCATAAAAAATCTAACCAGTAATAAGGAACCTCCGTAATCTGTGGATGAACCCACCTCATCCCGATTGAAGATCGCTCGCGCCAGTCACACTTGACCTGTGCTCCGCCGCCGTCGTACAAGCCTCGAGGTCGCCCACCTCGGACCAAAGCAACGTCGCCCTCCCGGCGCACCACCGTTGGCCGCACCAGATCCGTGCTCCGTCGGCGCTGACCTCACCTCGACTTCTCCCGCACCGGAACCAGCACCGCCGCCCCTTCCCGGCCTCCACTGCTGGTCGGTGTATCTTCCCAGATGTGGGAAGAGGAAGCGGAGGCTGCAGAGGGAAGTCGAGCATCGTACTGGGGCTTAGAGTGCTGCAACTTTGTCAGGACGGAGCACAGCAGGGCATTGGGGCGGCGCACGGGATGGCGTACATGATGGCAGGAGGCGGGGCGGCAGAGACTGGGATGTGTTGGTATGCAGCTGCTATCGCTGGGCGTAAAGCAAGCGTACCGTTCAGTACAGGCACAAGGCAAAGCGGGATAGGGTGTTTAAGTATAGTTGGGCCATGGGCCGGGTGTAACGAGTAGAGTGGGCTGTGGGCCAGGAGCAAGCCAACCGAGCGCAGTTATAAGCTCGCGGTGAAGCATGTAGCAAGTCCTCGATTGGAATCTGAATTCATTCTGTCTTTGTTATCTCTCCTCCCGCCTCGTCGCCTCCTACCTTCTCTCTCGCGACAATTCCCCATTTCGGATCGAGAGACCCGTGAATCCACCCAAATCCGCGAATCGATCCGCTCACCGCAAGGGTGTGACAACTGTATCGAGCGACGGTCCGTGGCTCGCTCCGCAACATCGAGAGCGCATCAAAGAAATTCGAGGCGACGGTCTCCGGCCACCTTAGGGTTCGATTGGTGTAAATCGACCGAGGTGGGTTGCTTCAGAGGGAGGCAACACGCCAAGTTCAAGCAAGCCAGGCAGACGCTGCGTTACGTCGCCGTGGAGATGGAGGCGTTTCAGAGCGCATGTTGAAGGAGTTTGCGGCGATGCTGGGCGGAGCAGAGCAAGCTCATTGAGCGGCCGAGATTTGTCGAAATGGAGGCGCTGGACGCCTGGTCAAGGAGCGATCGCAGCTACCGGATCAGTTCAGTGAAGGTCAATCTCTCCTGCGACACCCTCGGCAAGGTCCAAAGCAGAGCAGTGTACAGCCGGTAAGCAGAGCGTGGTGACATCGAGGCGCGACGACCAATGGGCCGTTCATCCCCACCATCGTGATCTCGACCGATGGGGTTCTCGGTGCGGCTCCGGGATCCACGGAGCGCAGCGGGTGAGCCACTCAGTGTTGGGGAACGAGCGAAATTCAAAATTTTCCCACGTGTCACCAAGATCTATCTATGGAGAAACTAGCAACGAGGGAAGGAGAGTGCATCTACATACCCTTGTAGATCGTTAAGCGGAAGCGTTCATGTGAACGGGGTTGAAGGAGTCGACTGCGTCGTGATTCAAATCACCGGAGATCCTAGTGTCGAACGGACGGCACCTCGCGCTCAACACACGTGACAGCCGGTGGACGCCTCCCACGCCTTGATCCAGCAAGGAGAGAGGGAGAGGTTGAGGAAGACTCCATCTAGCAGCAGACAACGGCATGGTGGTGATGGAGGAGCGTGGCATCCCAGAGGCTTCGCCAAGCACCAAGGGAGAGGAGGAGGAGAGGCAGGCTGCGCACTGGAGAGGAGGCTCGTGTGTTATGGGCAGCCCTGTGGCCTCATATATATAGGGAAGGGAGGGCTGCGCCCATCTAGGGTTTCCACCCCCGGGGCGGCCAGCCCCAGATGGGATCAAGGGAGGCGGCCAATAGGGAGGGAGAGGAGGCGCCACTAGATGGGCCTTAGGCCCATCTGGACTAGGGTTTGCCCTCCCACCCATCCTGCGCTTGGGCCCCTTGTGGGGCGCACCAGCCCCTTGGGGCTGGTTCCTCCCACACTTGGCCCACGCAACCTTCTCGGGGCAGGTGGCCCCACTTGGTGGACCTCGACCCTCCGGTGGTCCCAGACATTACCGATATCGCCTCAAACTTTTCCGGTGACCAAAACAGACTTCCCATATATAAATCTTTACCTCCGACCATTCCGAACTCCTCGTGACGTCCGGGATCTCATCCGGACTCAACAACATTCGTAACCACATACAAACTTCCTTTATAACCCTAGCGCCACCGAACCTTATGTGTAGACCCTACGGGTTCGGGAGACATGCGCACATGACCGAGACGTTCTCCGGTCAATAACCAACAGCGGATCTGGATACCCATGTTGGCTCTACATGTTCCACGATGATCTCATCGGATGAACCACGATGTCAAGGACTCAATCGATCCCGTATACAATTCCCTTTGTCTAGCGGTATTGTACTTGCCCGAGATTCGATCGTCGGTATCCCGATACCTTGTTCAATCTCGCACGCAAGTCTCTTTACTCGTTCCGTAACACATCATCCCGTGATCAACCCCTTGGTCACATTGTGCACATTATGATGATGTCTTACCGAGTGGGCCCAGAGATACCTCTCCGTCACCGGAGTGACAAATCCCGCCTCGATCCGTGTCAACCCAATGGTCACTTTCGGAGATACCAGTAGTGCACCTTTATAATCACCCGATTACGTTGTGACGCTTGATACACCCAAAGCACTCCTACGGTATCCGGAATTGCACGATCTCATGGTCTAAGGAAGAGATACTTGACATTGGAAAAGCTTTAGCATACTGAACTACACGATCTTTGTGCTAGGCTTAGGATTGGGTCTTGTCCATCACATCATTCTCCTAATGATGTGATCCCGTTATCAATGACATCCAATGTCCATGGTCGTGAAACCGTAACCATCTATTGATCAACGAGCTAGTCAACTAGAGGCTTACTAGGGACATGGTGTTGTCTATGTATCCACACATGTATTGCTGTTTCCGGTCAATACAATTATAGCATGAATAATAAACGATTATCATGAACAAGGAAATATAATAACTAATTTATTATTGCCTCTAGGGCATATTTCCAACAGTCTCCCACTTGCACTAGAGTCAATAATCTAGTTCACATCGCCATGTGATTAACATCGATAGGTCACATCGCCATGTGACCAACATCCAAAGAGTTTACTAGTGTCTTAAACTAGTTCACATCACCATGTGATTAAGTCTCAATGAGTTCGGGGTTTGATCATGTTTTGCTTGTGAGAGAGGTTTTAGTCAACGGTCTCGAACCTTTCAGATCCGTGTTTACTTCGCAATTTCTATGTCATATTGTAAATGCTGCTTTCACGCCCACTTGGAGCTATTCCAAATGGTTGCTCCATTATACGATCCGGTTTGCTTCTCGAGTCACTCGGATAGGTGTTAAAGCTTGCATCGACGTAACCCTTTACGCCAACTCATTATCACCTCCATAATCGAGAAACATGTCCATATTTACTCTAAGGACAATTTTTATCGCTGTCCAATGATCCCCATTCTGGATCATTCTTGTACCCCTTGACCGACTCATGGCATGGCACACTTCGGTGCGGTACACAAAGATAGCATACTATAGAGCCTATGTCTAAAGCATAGGGACGACCTTCGTCCTTTCTCTCTTTTTCGCCGTGGTCGAGCTTTAACTCTTAACTTCATACCTTACATCTCGTGCAAGAACTCCTTCTTTGATCGATCCATCTTGAACACCTTCAAGATCATGTCAAGGTATGTGCTCATTTGAAAGTATTATTAAGCATTTTGATCTATCCTTATAGATCTCGATGCTCAATGTTCAAGTAGCTTAATCCAGGTTTTCTATTGAAAAACACTTTTCAAACATCCCTATATGCTTTCCAGAAATTCTACATCATTTCTGATCAACAATATGTCAACAACATATACTCATCAAAAATTCTATAGTGCTCCCACTCACTTATTTGGAAATACAAGTTTCTCATAAACTTTGTATAAACCCAAAGTCTTTGATCATCTCATCAAAGTGCACATTCCAACTCCGAGATGCTTACTCCGGTCCTTAGAAGGATCATTGGAGCCAAGATACCTTTTAGCATCCTTAGGATCGACAAAACTTTCGATTGTATCACATACAACCTTTCCTTACGTAAACCGGTAAGGAAACTCGTTTTGACATCCATCTGCCAGATTTCATAAATCCAGCTTATGCTAACATGATTCCGACGGACTTAAGCATCGCTACGGATGAGAAAATTTCATCGTAGTCAACTCCTTGAACTTGTGAAAAACTCTTCGCCACAAGTCGAGCTTCATAGACGGTGACATTACCGTCCACGTCTGTCTTCTTCTTAAAGATCCATTTATCTCAATGGCTTGCCGATCAACGGGCAAGTCCACCAAAGTCCATGCTTTGTTCTGATACATGGATCCTATCTCGGATTTCATGGCTTATAACCATTTGTTGGAATATGGGCCCACCAGTGCTTCTCCATAGCTCGTAGGTTCATTGTTGTCTAGCAACATGACCTTCAAGACAGGATTGCGTACCACTCTGAAGTAGTACGAATCCTTGTCACCCTACAAGGTACATTAGTGACTTGATCCGAAACTTCATGATCACTATCATAAGCTTCTACTCCAATTGGTGTAGGTGCCACGGAACAACTTCCCGTGCCCTACTACACACTAGTTGAAGTGACGGTTCAATAACCTCATCAAGTCTCCACCATCCTCCCACTCAACTTTTCGAGACAAACTTTTCCTCGAGAAAGGACCCGATTCTAGAAACAATCCCTATTGCTTTCGGATCTGAATTAGGAGGTATACCCAACTGTTTTGGGTGTCCTATGAAGATGCATTTTATCCGCTTTGGGTTCGAGCTTATCAACTGAAACTTTTCCACATAAGCGCCGCAGCCCCAAACTTTCAAGAAACGACAACTTATGTTTCTCCAAACGGTGTCGTCTCAACGGAATTACGTGGTGCCCCATTAAAGTGAGTGCGGTTGTCTCTAATGCCTAACCCATGAACGATAGTGGTAATTCGATAAGAGATATCATGGTACGCACCATATCCAATAGAGTGCAACTATGATGTTCGGACACACCATCACACTATGGTGTTCCAGCGGTATTAATTGTGAAACAATTTGCACAATGTCTTAATTGTGTGCCAAAACTCAGAACTCAGATATTCATCTCTATGATCATATCATAGACATTCTATCCTCTTGTCACGATGATCTTCAACTTCACTCTGAAATTACTTGAACCATTCAATAATTCAGACTTGTGTTTTATCAAGTAAATATACTCAACATCTACTCAAATCATCGTGAAGTAAGAACATAACGATATTCACTTTGCATGCCTCAAAGACTCATTGACTGCACACATCAAAATGTGTTACTTCTAACAGGTTGCTACCTTGTTCCATCTTACTGAAACCGAGGCTTTTCAGTCATCTTGCCCATCTGGTATGATTTGCATATCTCAAGTGATTCAAAATCAAGTGAGTTCAAACGATCCATCTGTATGGAGTTTCTTCATGCGTATACACCAATAGACACGGTTTGCATGTCTCAAATTTTTCAAAAAACGAGTGAGTCCAAAGATCCATCAACATGGAGCTTCTTCATGCGTTTTATACCAATATGACTTACATGGCAGTGCCACAAGTAAGTGGTACTATCATTACTATCTTATACTTTTGGCATGAAAATGTGTATCACTACGATCGAGATTCAATAAACCATTTATTTAGGTGCAAGACCATCGAAGGTATTATTCAAATAAACAGAGTAACCATTATTCTCCTTAGATGAATAATCAGATTGCGATAGACATAATCCAATCATGTCTATGCTCAACGCAAACACCAAATGACAATTATTCAGGTTTAATACTAATCTTGATGGTAGAGGGAGCGTGCGATGTTTGATCACATCAAACTTGGAAACACTTCCAACACATATCGTCACTCACCTTTAGCTAGTATCCGCTTATTCCGTAGCCTTTTATTTCGAGTTACTAACACTTAGCAACCGAACCGTATCTAATACCCTGGTGCTACTAGGAGTACTAGTAAAGTACACATTAACATAATGTATATCCAATATACTTCTATCGACCTTGCCCGCCTTCTTATCTACCAAGTATCTAGGGTAATTCTACTCCGTTGGCTGTTCCCTTATCTCGTAAACACTTAGTCTCGGGTTTGGGCTCAACCTTGGGTTTCTTCATCGAGCAACAATCGATTTGCCGCTTCATGAAGTGTCCCTTCTTGCCCTTGCCCTTCTTGAAACTAGTGGTTTCACCAACCATCAACAATTGATGCTCCTTCTTGATTTCTACTTTCGCGATGTCAAACAACGCGAATACCTCAAGGATCATCATATCTATCCCTGATATGTTATAGTTCATCACGAAGCTCTAGCAGCTTGGTGGCAATGACTATGGAGAAACATCACTATCTCATCTGGAAGATCAACTCCCACTCGATTTAAGTGATTGTTGTATTCAGACAATCTGAGCACAAGCTCAACGATTGAGCTTTTCTCCCTTAGTTTGCAGGCTAAGAAAACTCGTCGGAGGTCTCATACCTCTTGATGTGGGCACGAGCCTGAAATCCCAATTTCAGCCCTCGAAACATCTCATATGTTCGCGACGCTTTGAAAACGTCTTTGGTGCCTCAACTCTAAACCGCTTAATTGAACTATCACGTAGTTATCAAAACGTGTATGTCCGATGTTCGCAACATCCACAAACGACGTTTGGGGTTCAGCACACCGAGCGGTGCATTAAGGACATAAGCTTTCTCTGTCCGCATAATCGCTACTTTCAACTTTCAACTATATTTTCTCTAGGAACATATCTAAACAAAGGAACTAAAGCGTGAGCTACGAAATAATTTGCAAAAGGTCTTTTGACTATGTTCAGATAATTAAGTTCATCTTATGAACTCCCACTCGATAGACATCCCTCCGGTTATCTAAGTGATTACATGATCCGAATCAACTAGGCCGTGTCCGATCAACACGTGAGACGGACTAGTCATCATCGGTGAACATCTTCATGTTGATCGTATCTACTATCGACTCATGCTCGACCTTTCGGTCTCCGTGTTCGAGGCCATGTCTTTACATGCTAGGCTCGTCAAGTTAACCCTAAGTGTTTCTGCGTGTGTAAATCTTGCTTACACCCGTTGTATGTGAACGTAAGAATCCATCACACCCGATTAACACGTGGTGCTTAGAAGCTTATTTAACTGTAGCAACGGTGCACGCTAGGGGAGAACACTTCTTGAAATTTGTGTAAGGGATCATCTTATTTACTACCGTCGTTCTAAGTAAACAAGATGCATAAACATAATAAACATCACATGCAATTATATAGTGACATGATATGGCCAATATCATTTTGCTCCTTTGATCTCCATCTTCGGGCTCCATGATCATCATTGTCACCGCATGACACCATGATCTCCATCATCATGATCTCCATCATCGTGTCTCCATGAAGTTGTCTCGCCAACTTATTACTTCTACTACTATGGCTACCGTTAGCAATAAAGTAAAGTAATTACATGGCGTTGTTCAATGACACGCAGGTCATACAATAAATAAAGACAACTCCTATGGCTCCTGCCGGTTGTCATACTCATCGACATGCAAGTCGTGAATCCTATTACAAGAACATGATCAATCTCATACATCACATATATTCATCACATTCTTTTGGCCATATCACATCACATAGCATACCCTGCAAAAACAAGTTAGACGTCCTCTAATTGTTGTTTGCATGTTTTACGTGGCTGCTATGGGTTTCTAGCAAGAACGTTTCTTACCTACGCAAAACCACAACGTGATATGCCAATTGCTATTTACCCTTCATAAGGACCCTTTTCATCGAATCCGTTCCGACTAAAGTGGGAGAGATTGGCACCCGCTAGCCACCTTATGCACCAAGTGCATGTCATCGGTGGAACGTCTCACGAAGAGTACGTAAGGTCGGTCCGGCCGCTTCATCCCACAATACCGTCGAAACAAGATTTGACTAGTAACGGTAAGCATATTGAACATCATCAACGCCCACAACTACTTTGTGTTCTACTCGTGCAAAGAATCTACGCAATAGACCTAGCTCATGATGCCACTGTTGGGGAACGTAGCAGAAATTCAAAATTTTCCTACGTGTCACCAAGATCTATCTATGGAGAAACTAGCAACGAGGGAAGGAGAGTGCATCTACATACCCTTGTAGATCATTAAGCGGAAGCGTTCATGTGAACGGGGTTGAAGGAGTCGTACTCGTCGTGATTCAAATCACCGAAGATCCTAGTGCCGAACGGACGGCACCTCCGCGTTCAACACACGTACAGCCCGGTGACGTCTCCCACGCCTTGATCCAGCATGGAGAGAGGGAGAGGTTGAGGAAGACTCCATCTAGCAGCAGCACAACGGCATGGTGGTGATGGAGGAGCGTGGCAATCCCGCAGGCTTCGCCAAGCACCAAGGGAGAGGAGGAGGAGAGGCAGGCTGCGCTGGAGAGGAGGCTCTCGTGTGTTATGGGCAGCCCTGTGGCCTCATATATATAGGGAAGGGAGGGCTGCGCCCCATCTAGGGTTTCCACCCCCAGGGGCGGCCAGCCCTAGATGGGATCAAGGGAGGCGGCCAAGAGGGAGGAGAGGAGGCGCCACTAGATGGGCCTTAGGGCCCATCTCGACTAGGGTTGCCCCTCCCACCCATCCTGCGCTTGGGCCCCTTGTGGGCGCACCAGCCCCTTGGGGCTGGTTCCCTCCCACACTTGGCCCACGCAACCTTCAGGGCAGGTGGCCCCACTTGGTGGACCCCGGGACCCTCCCGTGGTCCCAGACATTACCGATATCGCCTCAAACTTTTCCGGTGACCAAAACAGACTTCCATATATAAATCTTTACCTCCGGACCATTCCGAACTCCTCGTGACGTCCGGGATCTCATCCGGACTCAACAACATTCGTAACCACATACAAACTTCCTTTATAACCCTAGCGCCACCGAACCTTAGTGTGTAGACCCTACGGGTTCGGAGACATGCGAACATGACCGAGACGTTCTCCGGTCAATAACCAACAGCGGATCTGGATACCCATGTTGGCTCCTACATGTTCCACGATGATCTCATCGGATGAACCACGATGTCAAGGACTCAATCGATCCGTATACAATTCCCTTTGTCTAGCGGTATTGTACTTGCCCGAGATTCGATCGTCGGTATCCCGATACCTTGTTCAATCTCGTTACGGCAAGTCTCTTTACTCGTCCGTAACACATCATCCCGTGATCAACCCCTTGGTCACATTGTGCACATTATGATGATGTCTTACCGAGTGGGCCCAGAGATACCTCTCCGCTCACCGGAGTGACAAATCGAGCCTCGATCCGTGTCAACCCAATGGTCACTTTCGGAGATACCGTAGTGCACCTTTATAGTCACCCGCCACGTTGGACGCTTGATACACCCAAAGCACTCCTACGGTATCCGGAATTGCACGATCTCATGGTCTAAGGAAGAGATACTTGACATTGGAAAAGCTTTAGCATACTGAACTACACGATCTTTGTGCTAGGCTTAGGATTGTCTTGTCCATCACATCATTCTCCTAATGATGTGATCCCGTTATCAATGACATCCAATGTCCATGGTCAGGAAACCGTAACCATCTATTGATGAACGAGCTAGTCAACTAGAGGCTTACTAGGGACATGGTGTTGTCTATGTATCCACACATGTATTGCTGTTTCCGGTCAATACAATTATAGCATGAATAATAAACGATTATCATGAACAAGGAAATATAATAACTAATTTATTATTGCCTCTAGGGCATATTTCCAACATCAGGTACATGTCACAAATCCATATCCCAGTGGAGAACAGGGGGAACATGTGTTATGCGATGATGCGACGGGAAAGCGAAATTGGATGCCGAAGATGGATTTTCCTAAGTTTGATGGAACTGGGGTGCGCATATGGCTCGATTAGTGCGAGTCATTCTTCCTGCTGTACAGAATTCCTGAAAATTTTCGTGTCACGTCTGCTTCTCTGAATTTGGTGGGCAATGCTGCGCATTGGTTTCACCATACAAGCAGATGGGGATCCGCCAACTGGCAGAAATTTTGTGAAGCAAATGATGAGGAGTTTGACATCAATGTCCACAGAGAGCTATTGCAGGACTTGATGAAGCTGAAACAAGTGGGAACAGTGGAGGAGTAGAAAAATCAGTTCTACCAGCTAGTGTATAACATCAGGTTATATGAGCCCGCTCTTAGTGATATGTTGCTGGTCACTCGTTTCATTCTAGGGCTGAAAGAGGAGTTGCGTGCTGCGGTGGAAATGCAGTTGCCTGCTAATGTGCAAAAGGCTGCTCTGTATGCTATGGTGCAGGAGCGTCTGTTGGTACAGTCAAAGGGAGGCAAGCCTAGTTACCATAAGGGGCTGCACAATAAACAGGACAGCAGAACTTCTTTTGCTCCAGGGGAATTGTGGAAAGCAAGGCAGCTTAAAGAATACAGGAGGGCAAATGGCCTGTGTTACAGTTGTGGAGAGAAATTTGTTCCACGACATGTTTGTGCTGCAACAGGAGGTGCTAATGCTCAGTTGAAAGCTGTTGAATGTGTAAATCCTCAGGAAATTATTTCAGATGCTCTGTTGGATGCCTTGTTGGAGGAACATCATGAGGAATGTGCAACTATCTCAGTGCAAGCTCTGTCAGGTGCACCTCATCCTAAAACCATCCAGTTCAGAGCTCTGATTGGAAATCAAGTGGTGTTACTTCTCTTGGATTCTGGCAGTACCCATACATTTGTGGACCAAGCATTGTTGGAGAGGATTAAAGTTACTACTGAAACTTTACCTGTTCCAATTTCAGTTAAGGTGGCAAATGGTGATCAGCTACAGTGTACTGAAACAGTCCCTAATCTCACCTGGTGGTTGCAAGGCCATAGTTTCACCAGCCCTATGAAAGTGTTATAGTTGGGTGGATATGATATTATTTTAGGTATGGATTGGTTGGGGAAATGGGGGGTAATGCAATGTCATTGGGCTGAGAAGTGGATTCAGTTTGAGGATCAAGGAAAGTCTGTGAAGTTACAGGGTATGATCTCCAAGCCACCTACTCAGCTACAAGAGATGTCTGTGGAACAACTTGTGAAGTGGGATAAAGGCAATGACATATGGGTTGTGGCCCTAATCCAACCAAAGGTTTGACAAATCTAAACAGCGAGCCATGCCAGAGGAAATAAAGGAGGTTCTGCAACAAGATCGGGATGTGTTCGGTGAACCCAAGTCTCGCCACCGGCTAGAGTGTTTGATCATGCAATAAATTTGATTCTGGTTCAGTTCTCATTAACGGCCAGACCCTCTGTGTATTCTCCTTTGAAGGATGAGATTGAGCGCCAAGTGGACGAAATGCTCAAGGCTGGGTTGATCACACCCAGTCTCAGTCCATTTGCTTCTCCAGTTCTATTAGTTAAGAAGAAAGATGGCTCTTGGCGTTTTTGTGTGGATTATAGAAAGCTCAATGCTCAAACTATAAAGAGCGATTTCCTATGCGATGGTGGAAGAGTTGTTGGATGAACTGGCTGGCACTAAATGGTTTTCAAAGTGGATCTTAGGGTGGTATCACCAAATTAGGATGTTACTCAAGATGAACATAAACTGCTTTCAAGACTCACCATGGTCGGGTTTAGGTTCAAAGTGGTTCCTATGGGGCTGGCCACGCCTCGGTACATTCCAATGTGTCATGAATTACTTATTTCCTGGCAGAAAGTGTGTTCTGACATTTATGGATGACATTCTGGTGTTTAGCAAAACTCTGACAGATCACATAAAACATTTGAAAGAAGTGCTTCAAGTGCTCAGAGAAAATCAGTTTTATGTGAAAGAGAGCAAGTGTTCTTTTGCTCAGCAGTCTCTGGAATATTTGGGTCACATTATTTCAGTGGAGGGTGTGGCTACTGATCCCAGTAAAACAACAACTATGGTGGAATGGCCTGTTCCCACAAGTGTAACTGAATTAAGAGGTTTCTTGGGTTTAACAGGTTATTACAGAAAGTTTGTGCAAAATTATGGGATAATTGCAAAACCTTTGACAATGCTCCTTAAGAAACAAGCCTTTGCATGGTCTGCAGAAGCTCAAGCTTCTTTTGAACAATTAAAGCAAGCTATGGCTTCCACTCCAGTCCTAGCTCTTCCCAACTTTGACAAGCCTTTTTGTGTAGAAACAGATGCTTGTGATTCTGGGGTTGGAGCTGTTTTAACTCAGGAAGGGCATCCAATTGCTTTTTACAGCAAAGCTCTGGGAGTCAAAAATCAGAAGTTGTCGATATATGAGAAGGAATTTTTAGCTATTATGATGGCAGTGGATAAGTGGAGAACTTACCTATCTAGAGGGCCATTTGTGATCAAGACAGACCATCAAAGCCTATGCCATTTAGGAGATCAAGTACTCACTTCTGATTTACAGAGAAAGGCCATGACCGAGTTGATTGGGCTGCAGTTTACTATTCAGTATAAGAAAGGGGTAGAAAACACAGTGGCAGATGCTCTATCCAGGGTGGCTCACTTGTTTCCTATTCAAGCCATTTCTACTTCCCAACCAGTGTGGTTACAAGAAGTGCTTAACTCTTATGAAGTGGACTCGCTTGCTCAAGAAATGTTACGTAAACCGGCGTTGATGAAAATGCTCGTCTGTGGTTCAAACTCGATCGGGTTGATAAAACATAATGAGAGGGTGTGGATTGGAGCCAATGCAGGCTACATACTAAACTTATTAGGGCTTTTCATGCATCTCCAGTGGGGGGACATTCTGGAGTGTTGCCTACTTATTTCAAAGTCAAGCAATTATTGGTTGGCGGGGATGAAAACCGATGTGGAAAATGTGGTCAAACAGTGTGCTATCTCGTCAAGAAGCTAAGCACGAATCGTGCAAATATCCAGTCTGCTGCAACCGCTGCTGTCTTGGGATGGACCGTGGCAATCGATCAAGATGGACTTTGTTGAAGGGCTGCCTAAGTCGATGGTTACTGATTCTATTTTAGTTGTGGTGGATCGGTTTTCAAGGTCGGTCATTTCATACCCTTGAAACACCCTTTCCTTTCATTGTGGTAGCAAAAGCTTTTATGAATTCGGTGGTGTGATTGCATGGTGCGCCTCTATCCATAGTTTCAGACAGAGACAAGGTATTTACCAGTGCTTTCTGGAAAGAATTATTCAGGGTCTGGGGAACTGAGTTGCAAATGAGTACGGCCTACCATCCTCAAACGGATGGCCAAACTGAGCGGGTCAATCAATGTCTTAAGATGTATCTTGATTGTGCGTCCACGATTGCCCAAAGAAATGGAGCAGTTGGCTGCCACAAGCGAATTTTGGTACAATTCTTCGTTTCATTTTATGTTAGGGTGTTCTCCATACAAAGCTTTATATGGTCGAGAGCCTAATATTGGTCGATTAGCTGCACCTGTTACTTCTCTCAATACGGATGTACAAAGTTGGATATCCGCTCAGACGATGCAGCATACCAGAATCAAGAGGCATCCGCATGCAGAGCGCAGAGCCAAGTACAAGCATTACGCAGATAAGAATAGATCACCTTGGGAGTTTGCGGTGGGGAGCAAGTTTACTTGAAGCTTCAACCATACGCGCAATCGTCGGTTGTCAATCGCCCTTGTCCGAAGCGCGCCAAGTTCTTGGTCCTTTTCAAATTTCGAAAGATTGGACAGCCGCTTATCGGGTGGAGTTACCCAAAGGCGTCCAGTGCACCCGTTTTCCACGTTCGCAGCTCAAATCTCATGTTCCGGATCATACACCTGTGTTTACAGATTGCCAAAGCCGTTGAACTTGTCCTTACCCTAATGGTGCGGAAGAGATTATTGATGAAGGTTAGTTAAGAAAGGAAATGCAGCGATTTCGTGTGCCGGTCGTGGTCTACTCGACCAACGAGAGCGCTACATGGGAAGATTATGAAGTGATCAAGAAGTTTTCAGATGCACCACTGGGACCGGTGGTTCTCAAGGGAGGAAGCTGTCAAGATCATTTGCTATCATTTGGGCGTAAAGCAAGCGTACTGCTCAAGACAGCACAAGGCAGAGCGGGATAGGGTGTTTAGTATAGTTGGGCCATGGGCGGGTGTAACGAGTAGAGTGGGTCGTGGGCAGAGCAAGCCAACCGAGCGCAGATTATAAGCTCGCGGTGGAGTCTCAGACAAGTCATCGATTGAAATTTGAATTCATTCTGTCTCTGTTATCCTCTCCTTCTGCCAGTCGTCTCCTACCTTCTCTCTTGCAACAATTCTCCATTTCAGATCGAGAGACCGCCGGCGAATCCACCCTAAATCCGGCGAACTGATCCGTTCACCGGCAAGAATGTGACAGGATGGTTGGGCGGCAGCCAGGAATCCTATCGCTCGAGATGAGGAGGAGAAGGCCAGGCGGGTCGGGAGAGACCGAGAGACACAGACATCCAATATCAGCCCAATACATGACACGTTTACCTCAACAGGTCGCACAGAGACGCGTTTGGGCCGAGGCGGTAACTGTATTTCTCTCACCGAATGACAGGTTGGGCCCACACGTTTTTCACAGCATCAATCAACCAGGGAGCTTCATTTTCTGGAAGACAACGCAGCGCAACGCACACCCAAGAACCGAACAAATCTCTCCCCGAGCAAGCAAGGCGGGAGAGGCAACGCCGACGAACTGAAGGGCAACGCGCGACGAACCGCTCCCTCGCCGGTCAAGCAGCTCCGCAGCCCACACGCACAACCAAGCGCCAGCAAAACAAGGGTGTGTCTACTTCGCCTAGGCACCGATCACGTGGGCAACTCCCCGCACCCCCAGCATGCCGGCAAAAAAAGAACAAGAGCCAATCATCGCAACGTGTGCCCTTTGCCGCCGCCGGCGGCGCATCTACCGCGCAAGCCGCCGCCTACGCCCACGCACGCGCGCCAGATTCGCCGGCGATCGCGAGTTGGACCAAGGCGAAGCATGAACCAGAGCTCAAAGTCCGAAATGGACGTTTCGGAGTCAATGTACCGAGCACATGCACGAGTGCCCTATCCCCATTTCCCCGCCATTTTAGTGAGCACTTCGCTAGTTAGCTTAGTGATAACGCGAGGCCGTGCAGCAGGCACGTATACGCTTCCTTTTCCTAGAAGACGACTTTGTGGCAGTGGCACCAGCACGACTTTTTCATGCGTATCGGCGCAGCACTAAAAAAAACTACCGCCGCCCAAACTGCATGCGCGCAATACCGACTAGCTAGTTTCTCAAGTGTGTGTGCAAGTCAATTCTTTTCCTTCAGAAAATATTTTGCGTGTGTGCGGCTGCGCCCGCGCAGTCCATGTTTATCCCATGCTTTGCGGATTCTTGTTGAGCAACATTTATTTAGTGAGTATATTGACATCACCCGTTGCATTATACTGGTACATTTGTACGCCTGAATTCCAGGTTCAGTGCATGCATCTGCTTTAGCATGGCGTCAGGAATGGATAGTGACCGTGTGTGTACTCTCTCCGTTCCTAAATACTATAAATTTTTTAGACATTTTAAATAGAATACAACATACGAATGTATGTAGATATATTTTAGAGTGTAGATTCACTCATTTTGTTTCGTATGTAGTTACTTGTTAGAATATTTAGAAAGACTTATATTTTGAAACGGAGGAGGTAGATGATAGTAGATCCGATACGGCTCAAAGTACACGTGTCGATGTAAACAGAGGAAAGCTGTAGCTGTGGACGATTTAACTAATTTGGCCGGTTTAAGCTTCTGCGTGAGGTTCACCTCGGGTTTGGGTGACCGTGACATGCTTCGACCGGCCGGCCGTGAATTCTTTCTTTGGCTGAGCTTGACGATCGATGGTCGCAGTAATTAAGTGCGTAGAGAAAAGTGTGCAAGCCAGTGCCGTTTCGACCGTGCGACGACCGTCTTCTCCTGATGACTCTCCAGTGAATTCAACTGTTGGTCGTAAGGAAAAAGTGTTATCTAGCTGTGGAATTCTGTGAGACATGCATGTCAGATTAAGCCTCCGTTGATCCGCAGAAATTCCACAGAGAACAGTCCAATTAACACCTCAACTGAAAACATTAACCCGCCGCATGCAGGGAGGGAAATTAAGACGAGCGAACGTGCGCAACATGGCGTAGGGGCATACGCAGCAGAGTCCGTCCTACTCGACCGGAAAGGCACCGGACGGAGCACCAACCAAGCAGAATCGTCCGACCAACATAGACCGGCCGGTCGCGTCGCACGCCCCATTTCGCAACGCCCCTCCAACTGTTTGGTCTGTCTGTTTCTGGCTTGCTTCTGAATCAGCTCGGCACCTTCGGTTCGGAGGCAAATGATAGGCCGTGAAACGATCGGTTTTTTTTTTTTTTGAAGGAGAAACTCTACCTGCATCACCTTGATGTAGTAGATAAGAACGCCTCTGAAATACGCATCTACTAGTAGATAGATAAGGTTAAGTTAATTTCCAAAAAAAAAAAAATGCCGCCGAAACGATAACGTAGGCTAACGATGCCGCCGCTGATTGCACAGGTAGTCAGAACAACCACGACTCTGCAAGTCTGGGCTAAAATACATTCGCAAAAAAAAGTCTGGGCTAAAATATAGCTAATCAATTCAGCAGCCCCGCAAAAAAGAAAGAAAAAAGGTTCCAGCTTCAGCAGCACTGCTCAGCCAAACTGCTGGTGCTAGAAAATGATGTGGTGCTACTGTAGATTCTTCAGGTCAATTCCTGCCTGGCTTGCTATAAATGCGCACGTCAAACTGAGCCCCCTTGGCAAGTTCGCGGACATACGCCGCTAGCCCGTGCCATCCCAATTCCTAGACACCTCCCGGCGATGTACTCCTGCGACGACCGAGACCGCTCGGCCACGGCGGCGCGTACTATCATGGAGTCCGGCGCCAAGTACCAGCCATGCAACACGGCGGCGACGCGGACGGCCGGCGGCCAGGCCCCTGTGGACGCTCAGCGGCAGCAGCAGCAGCCGTCGCCGCGGCGCGCCAGAAGGAAGCACCCGGCGTCGGCGTCGCGCCGGTCGTCCACCACCGTGGTGGCGACCGACGTGTCCAACTTCCGCGCCATGGTGCAGGAGCTCACCGGCTTCCCGCCGGCCGCCATCTTCCGGCCGCTGCCGCGCCGGGCCCACGCCGCCGGCCACTCCCTGGCCGCCGCCGCGCATGGCTGCGGCGGTGCGCTGCAGGGCCACCGTTCGGACGCCGCAACTGTTGGCGGCAACGTCCCGGCCGTGGTGCAGCCGCTGGCGCACCCGGCGCAGTGCGCGCCGCCGGGCGTGTTTGACGGGCTGCCCGACCTCGGGTCGCCGGAGTTCGACACGTGGCCTGACTTGTCCTTCGAATGATAATACAGCAGTTTTTTTTTTCTGGTCGCTAGATTGTTATAATCAAGGGTCACTTGGTAATTTCCTTCTGCTCATGTTTATGTCATTTGTACAGCACACAAGTTTATACATGGCTAAAGTACTGAAGGGCTTAGCTTTTTCATCAGAAGAAATACATTCCGGCTTTTTGCTATATCTGACAAACATCAAGGAATACATTGAAAGACCCAAACCAAGAAAAGAGAATACATCATGGTATCCAAAGTCTTTCAACCCTATCTTCTAGGCCCTGTTTGTTTGGCCTTTTACTTTTACGGCTTTTCCATTTTGATAAGAAAAAGTCATATAAGCTTCTAAATAGGGGTTTTTTGCTTCGGTTTTTCGCTTATGAATCAATATTTTTATATGATGGTATAAGCTAAAAGCTGAAGCAAAAAACATCTATTTAGGAGTTTTCTTTTGACTTTTTTGCCAAAGTAAAAAAGCTGCATAAGCAGAAGTACAAGCCCAAATAAACAGGACTTTAGCCAACCCACATGAAGAACCCCGTCTACCTTACCGACAGAGAAATTATAGTCAGAGAGGAGTTGTTGCAAAGACCGAATCATAATCCTAGAAACAACACACACCATTATGGGATATAGGAGCCGCAATAAAACCTGCCGCAGGAGCAAGACATAACACACGCTTGAAGAACGTCGACCGGGGCGCGCCTAGAGAATGCAAAGATTTGTTGCAGAACAACCAACATGAAGGGAAAAAAACCCATTTGAGGCTTAACGAAGAGAGAAGGAACTCCCGTACCACCTTAACACTTGTCAAGATTCAACATCAGGTTTGATACTTTGTCCACCGCCGGCGGCACCATCACATTGCCCAATAGATCTAGACGCACAGATGCATGGGACCACACCCTCACAAGCCTACCGCCGATTTTGGAGCGAACACTGTCAGGGCGGGGAGGAGATCGAAGGGACTTATTCCACTATTGCGATGTTGTTGCCGCCCAACACATGAATAAAAATCTATACAAAACATTGGACTGAGAAATCGAGTCTCCCTTCGTTTCTCCATGCCTAGATGGTGGGAACAAGGGCCATGCCGGAGAAGAAGGTTAAACCTAGCCGCCTTGTACATAGAAAATAGAAGGAAGGATACCTCATATGTTCTATACTCATGTTGTTGTGTGGAACGAACAAGCATTTTTGTTTAATTGTTTAACACTATCAGCATCTCCTCCCGTCGGTTAAGTGAAAAGGGGGATTGCTATTATGTGGAAGTTTGATTCTAAAGGGTTCACAGTGTTAATTCTTCTACTTTTAATTTTAGGGGTGTTTTCCGTATATACATTCATGGAAGCGTTGTGTCGACATGAAGTGGACTTCTACCCCAGATCGTGTAGCTTGTAGCCTTAGACAGGCCATCTGGGCGGGCCGGCCCAGATCCAAGCTCCACGGAGAGGTCGTATCCTCACGGGTAACTACTTCAAACGGGTGTCCCATGGACTCCCAAGAAGGAAGGTGTACGACTACCAAATGAGGAGGAGTTCGAGTCGTCCAAAACTAGGAGACCAAGGTGGAGGGCAGTCGAAACAACCAAGGCCACTTATAAAATACTTCAAGAATAGGATCAGGAGGGGGGACTTCGACTTCGAGGGCAAAGACGACGAAGGAATCGAAGCTTTAGTTTAGCCTAAAGTAGATTCAATCTAAGACATCACAGCTAGTTTGACCACCTCAAGAGCTAGTGACCTCATGACAAAGTCGCCGGACCCCCAAATTGCACTCGTTGATATATTGCTCCCAGATATAATCCTTTGTGTGGTTAGCTATTCAACATAGGCATTGGACTGCCGACCATTTGACCAAGCAGGGATGGCTAAATTGTGGCATTTTCCCATTGTGCAAGTAAGATCATAAGTGGGCGGTGAGGGAGTCCAGGACTTAGGGGTCCTCGGACGTCCGACCTGTTATCTATGGGCCGGACTGGTGGGCTGTGAAGACATGAAGGCCAAAGACTATACCCGTGTCCGGATTGGACTCTCCTTGGCGTGGAAGGCAAGCTTGGCGATCAACTATGAAGATTCCTTCTTATATAACCGACTCCATGTAACCCTAGATCCCCCCGGTGTCTATATAAACCGGAGGGTGTAGTCCGGAAAGGATATACTCATTACCATAGTCATACAGGCTAGACTTCTAGGGTTTAGCCATTACGATCTCGTGGTAGATCAACTCTTGTAACACTCATATTCATCGAGATCAATCAAACAAGAAGTAGGGTATTACCTCCATAGAGAGGGCCCGAACCTGGGTAAACATCGTGTCCCTCGTCTCCTGCAACCGTCGACCTTAGACGCACAGTTCGGAACCCCCTACCCGAGATCCGCCGGTTTTGACACCGACATTGGTGCTTTCATTGAGAGTTCCACTGTGCCGTCGACGAAAGGTTCGATGGCCCATTCAATCATCGATAGTGACGTCGTTCAAGGAGAAACCTTCCTCCCCAGACAGATCTTCGTGTTCGGCGGCTTCGTACTGCGGGCCAACTCGCTTGGCCATCTGGAGCAGATCGATAGCCACACTCCTGGCCATCAGGTTAGATTCGGAAGTTTGAACTACGTCGCGGACGTCCGTGGAGACCTGATCTTCGACGGATTCGAGACCGCGATGATCGCTCCCCCTCGCTCCGATGAACATGACTTAAATCTGTCATCGGATCACATCCAGGAGATGGTTCCAGCTGCTGCAACAGCCATAGAACCGGAGCAAATCGTGCCATCCGAGGCCATGGAGTCCGCGGCGTTGGATCCGCACACATACTCGACACCCTGCAATACTTGCGTCAACAGAACTCCGCACTCGTCTCCGGCTATAAGTTCCGGACCATGTACGCCGGCGGACATCGAGCTGGATCGGCTATCGATTTTCGAATTCAGCGCCGCAGACATCTTCCAGCACTCACCTTTGGGTGATGTGCTAAACTCTTTAAAGAATTTGTCCTTTGAGAAGGACTCAAAGCCGAACTATGTTCGGTTCGAGCTAAAGGCTGATGATGGGGAATTTTGCTTCCCACCCGCCACCCACTTCATAGCCACCGTCGATGACTTAACCGACGTGCTTGATTATGGCTCCGAAGACATCGACGGTATGGACGACGATGCTGAAAAGGAGCAAGGCCAAGACCTGCCATTCACTGGACGTTGGACGGCCACCTCTTCATACGATGTGTACATGGTTGACACGCCTAAAAAGGCTAGCGACGATGACAAAGAAGATCCGATTCTATGAATAAACCTTCGAGACACAGTCAAGCGCCGGCGCCCTAAACGCCGTTCTAAGCCTCGTCGCTCCAAAGATGGCAAAAGCGGCACCGAGAAAATAGTACTCCAGCGGCGCGAAAACAATGAAGACCTGTTGGAGCAGCATTGAGCAGGAGGAACAAGACAACGGGCAAGTTAACCACGATAAACAGGCACGCCTAATGACCGGATGGCGATAGTTATCATCCGGTCTCCGAGGATGAGGAGAGCCTCGGCAGCGAGGATTTCATCGTGCACGAGGCACCTCTCGGCGAGGCGCTTAAGCGCCAACTAATAGCTACTGCAAGAAGCCTGAAGAAAAAGCAGCAGCAGCTCCAAGCCGATCAAGACCTACTTATTGGCAGATGGACCGATGTCCTGGCAGCCGAAGAATACAGCCTCAAGCGCCCAGCCAAGAGTTACCCGAAGCGCAGACTGCTACCTCAGTTCGATGAGGAGGCACCAGATCCCATACCTCCCTCGCGCAATGCGGAACGACCACCACGTGGTCGGGATAGTGCGGCGGACCGACCACCCCGCGGTCGGGATAAAACGACAACTCAGGCCGAACAATAGCCCGCCCCACCCCCTCGTAAAAACAGAGACAGAACAGCTCGGGACCATACATACGACCTTCGGCAGGACCTGGACAATAGAGCAGGACACACCAGGTCAATCTACGGATCACGGGGACGCTTCCCGACTCGAGACGACGGCTACCTATTCGGCCGTGACAAACCTACTCACGCCCGGGCCGATAACCACAGACGAACTTCATCGGAGGTGCACCGTGATGCGGCCCAATATAGAGGCGCCGCACACCCCCTCTGCTTCACAGATGAAGTACTGGATCACGAATTCCCCGAGGGGTTCAAACCCGTCAATATCGAATCATACGACGGAACAACCGATCCCGCAGTATGAATCGAGGATTTTATTCTACACCATATGGCCCGAGGAGACGACCTCCACGCCATCAAATACCTCCCACTAAAACTAAAAGGGCCAGCTAGACACTGGTTAAATAGACTGCCCGAAAATTCCATCGGCAATTGGGAGGACTTGGGAGAATCTTTTCTTGACAACTTCCAAGGTACTTATGTCCGGCCACCAGATGTTGATGACTTAAGTCACATAGTTCAACAACCTGGAGAACCAGCCAGAAAATTTTGGACTAGGTTCCTAACCAAAAAGAACCAGATCGTCGACTGTCCGGATGCCAAAGCCCTAGCGGCCTTCAAACACAGCATCCGTGACGAATGGCTCGCCCACCACCTCGGCCAAGAAAAGCCGAAGTCTATGGCATCCCTTACGGCACTCATGACCCGCTTTTGCGCAGGTGAGGACAGCTGGCTGGCTCGTAGCAAAAACACAATCAACAAGGCAGGCCCCTCCGAGGCCAAGAACAGCACCGACAAGCTTTGGCGCAATAGACACAAACACTGAAGCAATGGCGATAATACCGATGACACTACAGTCAACGCCGGATTCAGCGGCTCCAAGTCCGGCCAGCGGAAGAAGCCCTACAAAAGGAACAATGAGGGACCATCCAGCTTGGACCGCATACTCGACCGTCCGTGCCAGATACATGGCACCCTAGACAAACAAGCCAATCATACCAACAGAGATTTTTGGGTTTTAAAACAGGCTGGCAAGTTAAATGCCGAGAACAAGGAAAAGGGATCGCAAAGCGAGGACGAGAACGAAGAGCCCCGGCAGCCAAACACTCGTGGCAGAAGAAATTTCCCCCTCAAGTCAAAACGGTGAACATGATATACGCTACACACATCCCCAAAAGGGAGCGCAAGCGAGCACTCAGGGACGTCTACGCGGTAGAGCCAGTCGCCCCAAAATTTAATCCGTGGTCGTCATTCCCGATCATGTTAGATCGTCGAGATCATCCAACTAGTATCCGCCATGGCGGTTCGGCCGCACTGGTCCTCGACCCAATCATCGACGGATTTCACCTAACACAAGTCCTAATGGACGGTGGTAGCAGCCTCAACCTGCTCTATCAGGATACAGTGCGCAAAATGGGCATTAATCCCTCACGAATCAAGCCCACAAAGACTACCTTCAAAGGAGTCATACCAGGCGTAGAGGCCCATTGTACGGGCTCAATCACGCTGGAAGTGGTCTTCGATTCTCCGGACAACTTCCGAAGCGAAGAGTTAATCTTCGATATCGTCCCCTTCCGCAGCGGCTACTACGCATTGCTTGGACGAACCGCGTTTGCTAGATTCAATGCAGTGCCACACTATGCTTATATCAAGGTCAAGATGCCCGGTCCACGCGGCGTCATAACAGTCAACGGAAATACTGAACGCTCCCTCCGAACAAAGGAGCCCACAGCCGCCCTAGCAGCAGAGGTACAGAGCGGCCTTCTCAAGCAGAACCGTAATCCGGCTGCCAAGCCCTTGGACATCACTAAGAGAGTCCGGACCATGCTGCAACAGGACGGTTCGGCTCGTCAAGAGCTCGACTAGCAATTCGGCCTCCGTCCCGGTCCTGATGGGGAAGCCGCATCCGCACCTCGCGTACATAATTATGCACTCAAAATCCCATGGGCATCGACGGAGGCACAGCTAGCTTGTAGTTCAGCTCCACCGATCCCGGACTCACTGGTATCTTTACTACTTCCTTTTTTCCTTTTTTCCTTTTTTCAGGTATCTTTTATATAGGCCTCCTCCGATGGCCTGATTACCGGTCCTGTCAAAGGACAAGTACACCAGATTGGCACAGAGCACAGGCACACAGGGGAAGCCCTAGAGGACAATCCAACGACTACTCTAGTTGTTTTTCAGTACCCAAATGCAGCTCTCCTCTGGTTCTGGCATGTTAAATAACCGGTTGCTTATCGCATTATTTGTATAAATGCGCTTTGACGCATTAACCCAACTACAATGGAAACAGTTTACGGCCCAAGTCAAGGGACCCCAGATACTACCTCTGCTCTTTTTCTGTTTCCCGTTACTGTTGATTACTTATATCCTCGCACCCGTGCACTTTGGTACGTTTCATATTCGCCAGGGGCTCCCTATCGCCCCATCATACGGCAACAAAGTCCGAACACTTCTTATAGATAAGTTCGGCACCCCGAATTTAACATTATATGCATTGGCTCTGAATCATGTCTTTGGTCAATAGTTGGGTTGCCCAGCTCCTGTGCTTGCTACCCTACGTTCCGCTACATCGGCTAGGGTAGTAAAGGGAGAACTACTACGATTGTGCCCTGGTCTAAACCGGATGAGCACCTCAGTAGAGAAAGCCGAAAACTGACTGTCATGATGCGGCGAGAGCCGGTCAGCTGTTCGGAGGTCACAAATCGTTGGAGACTTTTTCTGCATTTCACGAAGGATCGGTACTTCCCGATCAGACGTTGACAGCACTCTGGTTCGTATACCAGGGGCTGCGCCTATGTTTTATTATAAAACTCCTATGGCTAAGTGAGGGCATTTAAGCCGCATAGTCTGATTGACTGGTTCGTTGCGCTAAACAACTCCTTCAAGGACCATATAATTGGATCAAGATTGTTTAGATTCCATCCCGAACACCTCCGTACTACCTACGTGAGGGCAGAAGCCGACGACTGGTCAACCCTCAGATTCCATACAACACGGCCGCACAGGAGGAAACAATCAAAACATAACAAACATTATATTACAAACCGGATTTGTTTTCATCATACAAGGCAAAGACAAAAAACGAATGTCTTCATTCGAAAATAATGTCATGCCCGCACTGAGCTGCTGCAAGTCGAGACCCCTCCAGGACATCTGCAAAATATCGCTCGGGTGTGCGGTGCTCCTTGCTCTCCGGCGGCCCCTTGGCCACCTCGACGGCGTCCATCTTCGCCCACCACATCTTGCAACGAGCAAAGACCATGCGGGCACCTTCGATACAGACTGATCGCTTGACGACGTCTAGCCGCGGACAAGCCTCCATCACCCGCTTCACGAGGCCAAAATAGCTGCTAGGTATAGCTTCGGCTGGCCACAGCCGGATTATTAAATCCTTCATGGCCAGTTCGGCCACCCTGTGCAGCTCGACCAACTGTTTCAGTTGATCGGCAAAGGGCACCGGATGTTCTGGCACAACATACTGCGACCAGAACAACTTCTCCGTGGAATTCCCTTCTCCGGCTCGGAAGAACTCCGCAGCATCGGACACACTGCATGGCAGATCTGCAAAGGCCCCTGGGCAACTCCGAACCTGGGTTAGTAAAAGGTACTTCTTCTCTGCATACTTGCTTTGCATGTTAAAAGCCTTACCCGTTGCGATCTTCTTGGCCTCCTGGATCTCCTGGAGGGTACCCCGGGCTTCATTCTGTGCGGCCTCCTCACTCTGGCGAACTTTTGTAAGTTCGGTCTCTCGAGCCGACGCCTCGTGCTCCAAGGCCTCACACTTCTTCACCGCGTCCTGGAGCTCCTGCTGGACCTCGCCGACCGGGGCCTTGAGCTTCTTACAGGCGGCTTGCTGCTGGACAGCCTTCCCCTCGGCTTCGGTTAGGCATTTTTCAGGGCCTCGACCTCGGTCACCTCCCCTACACATATTATGACACTCCGGTCAATACTCACCGCTTACTCTTTCCGAGTACACAGCAAGTCGTTACTCACCTTGCTTCTTGTGGAGCTGAATCTTCACCTCGCTGAGCTCGTTCTCGGTCCGCTCCAATCTCTGCTTCAGTTCAGAGACTTCGGCAGCATGCGAGGTCGCGGCCAACAGCGATGCCTGTTTAATCACATAATTAGTCTCCTACAAAGGGTTGATCCCCTGTCAGGCCTTTCTTTCCGAATACCGGATAGTGTCTCAGGGGCTACTGTCAGCACGGGGTGTTCTCTTTTTACGTGACTTACCTCGAAACCTGTCAACAAGTTGTGGTAGGCCTCGTTTAGTCCGCTCTTGATGGACTGAACTTTCTCGATCACTGTACCCATAAGGATACGGTGCTCATCCACAATGGAGGCGCCTCGTAGTACCTCCATTAGGTTATCCGGTGCCCCTGGTTGGACAGGGGCCATCGGTGGAATTGGTGCACCCCCTCCTTCGAAGGAAGGCGCGCGCCGAATTCCGGGGCCGTATCGGTCCCCGGGATCGTATTCGGCTGAGGACCGAATTGAATACGCCCCTCTTCGCCAGTCTCCATGGGGATCTGCTCCCCCATGTGTCCGCCAGCGGAGGTCTCGCCCTGCGGCGCCTCCTGGATAGCGTCCTGGGGCCCAACCCGGCTAAGAGCAGTCTTCCGGGACAACACTTCGGTGTCGTCCTTGGCCTCAGGGGAGTAAGCGGGGGGCGGCGACATACTGGCCATTTCCGCCGGATCCAACGAACCCCTAGAAGAGGATCGCTGGATGCTGCCACGGGTCGGACTGCAATGGCACCATTAACCACGTCAAAACAATAAAAAGGAGAGGTCGGGTACACTTATGTACGGGAGTCATAGTACTTATGATGCGGCCCAAGGCTTAGTGCGGAGGCGTCGCTCCGGACTACTGTCAACGTCCCATGCAGTGTTGACCGCAGGGGCGCCCTTCCCCTTCTTGGGCGTTCCCGCCTCCAGATTCGTGGAGGCCCCCCTCTTCTTCTCCTTAGGGGGAGGGTTCTTCTCCTCCTCCTCCTCTTCCTCATCGTCGTCCTCAGGGACGGAGGAATGGGCTTCCTCGTCTTCGGACGTCACGTCCGAAGTGCCCTTGAGACAGGGGCCACTTTTGGCCGCCTTGGCCTTCTTCTCCGACGCCTTATATGGCGCCGGCACCAGCATCTTCGCCAGGCGCGAGATGACCGGCTCTTCAAGCAGTGGAGCCGGACACTGGATCCGCTTCGCCCTCTCCATCCAATCCCGAAAGAGCAATTATAAACTCAGACATCATCCTCGAAACAATTAAGTAGGGGATACGTCAAAAATAACATACCTCGCTGGCGAGGTGTTTGCAATCATGCCCACGATCTGAATCTGTGGCCGGCGGTTTCTTGTTGCCCTTAAAGAGCAACTTCTAGGCACCTTCGTGAGTGGTTTCAAAGAGCCTCCCTAGAATTTTGTGCTTCTTCGGATTAAACTCCCACAGAGGGCGACTCCTACGCTGGCACGGGAGGATCCGGTGAACTAGCATCACCTGGATTACATTGACAAGCTTGACGTTCTTGGCTACCATACTTTGAACGCGCGTTTGCAGCGCTATCAGCTCATCGGGCGAACACTAGTTCGGACTCTTCTCGACCCAGGAGGTGAGTCGCATGGGAGCACCAGAGCGGAATTCGGCAGCTACGGCCCGGGTGGTGCCGCGGGGTTCTGTGATGTAAAACCATTGTTTCTACCACTCCTTTACTGTCTCCACGAAAGTACCTTTCGGCCAGGAGACGTTTGACAGCTTACTCACCATGGCTCCCCCGCACTCCGCATGCTGGCCGTCCACCACCTTCGGCTTCACATTGAAGACTTTGGGCCATAGCCCGAAGTGGGGTTGAATGCGGAGGAAGGCCTCACACACGATGATAAACGCCGAGATGTTGAGGAAGGAGTTCGGGGACAGATCGTGGAAATCTATCCCATAATAATACATCAGCCCGCGGACGAAAGGGTGGAGTGGGAACCCTAGTCCGCGGAAGAAATGAGGGAGGAATACCGCCCTCTCGTTGGGCTCCGACGTGGGGACAACTTGTCCCTCGGCCGGCAGGCGGTGGGCGATTTGCTTCGCCAAGTATCCGGCCACCCGAAGCTCAGTAATGTCCTCCTCCTTGACGGAGGAGACCATCCACTTGCCCTGACCTCCGGATTCGGACATGGTTGAGTGCTAGCTCGAGTGGAAAGGAGATGAGAACTTGGGCGGTGGAGCTCGAGATTGGAAGGGCGGAGATAGAGAGAGGGCGTGGGAGAGGGAGAGGGAATCCTTATCCCCTTATAAAGGCAGTAAATATCGAACGCCTCCCCACTCGCCTTAGAATTCGCCTATTCCCAAGGGCTGTATAAACGGCGCGGTTGGATTACCCATACCCGCATTGATGAGAATCCCACTATAAGGGGGCACGATCTCTGCTTCGACAAGACGTGCCAATGGCAACCGCGTCTCGAGACGTGGAGCGTCGGACACGAAATGGTCCGGAATTATGACCGGTCGGACGTGATGTCATGCTATCGGAATTTGTCGGTGGATCGGACTCGTGCAAAATTATATTCTCTCTGTGGTTGTGTATGGTGTGTGTGTGTGTGACAGGTCCAGATACTATCGTCGCGTCCGAAGACTATCTTGGAGTTCGGATAGAAGGGAACCCGCCTTGCAATGCTGAAGACAATCTGCGCGCCGGACTCCTCGTCATTGAAGCCAGGTTCAGGGGCTACTGAGGGAGTCCAGGACTTAGGGGTCCTCGGGCGTCCGGCCTGTTATCTATGGGCCGGACTGGTGGGCTGTGAAGACATGAAGGCCGAAGACTGTACCCTTGTCCGGATTGGACTCTCCTTGGCGTGGAAGGCAAGCTTGGCGATCAACTATGAAGATTCCTTCTTATATAACCGACTCCATGTAACCCTAGATCCCCCGGTGTTTATATAAACCGGAGGGTGTAGTCCGGAAAGGATATACTCATTACCATAGTCATACAGGCTAGACTTCTAGGGTTTAGCCATTATGATCTCGTAGTAGATCAACTCTTGTAACACTCATATTCATCAAGATCAATCAAGCAGGAAGTAGGGTATTACCTCCATAGAGAAGGCCCGAACCTGGGTAAACATCGTGTCCCCCGTCTCCTGCAACCATCGATCTTAGACGCACAGTTCGGGACCCCCTACCCGAGATCCACCTGTTTTGACACCGACAGGCGGTACACTTTGAGACATCGGAGAATGGTCAAGGATTGGTTAAACCTGGAGAGCATTGACATGTAAAGGTGGGCGACGGAGTGATCTATAAGGATTGATGAGCAACATGTCAAAACGAAGTGAAGGTAAATAGAAGAGCGCTGTCCTCTATCATCATGCTCATTGCTTGGGGCATTTGTAATGAAAGAAATTAGCGGGACGGAAACGGGATGGCGACGCTCTCGGGCTCTGGCGCCCGCCCTCCTTGCGCTGGTGGCCGCCCGCCACCTCCCCGTCTGCTCGGAGCCGCCCGTCGCCCGCATCCCCGCCGCCTCGGCCGGTCCCTCCCGCCTGACGACCCTGGCGATGCCCCTGTTCGCGGTCCCCTCGCCCGCCTCGGATGCGTCTCGCGCCTCCATTGGGCGGATTGCGCCCGACGAGCCACCTTCCCCCTCCGGCCGACGCCTCCTCCCACGGCCTCCGTGCCCCGTCGCGTTGCGCGGTCCTGCCGGGCCGGTAACCTAGCCCAACGCTGCGGGGTTGATCGCCCGGCTCATGGCCGCCGCATCATGAGACCTCGCCCTCGAGCTCGTCTCGGGTGTCCGGGCTGCAAGGAGCGCCCTTGGGGGCTGGTGGAGCTCGTCGTCGGTGCCTCCGGTCTTGGGGAGTGGTCGGCCGCTCCGAGCGGGGCGGCGCAGGTTCGTCCTGGCGTCGTCCGGCCGCTTGTGGCCCGCCGGAGTTGTCCCCGATGCTGCCCGCGGCGCGTCGCGACATGGCTTCTGCGGCCCCGCCCGCCCGCTCGAAGCCGTTCTGCCCATTCATAGCCTCTTTTGGCTCCTCCGCTCTATGCCTCCACGTCGGCTTCTCCCGTCGGATTGCGCCCCTGCCCCCCTCCTCGGTCACACCGGCGGCGGCGTTAGTAGGCGCCCGCGCCTGTGGGAAACCCCACGGTCGCGCCGCCGCCCTTTCTTGGTCAGGCCCCTGGGCCTTGGCATCTTGGGCCACAGCTCAACCGGTCTTCCCTCTCCCGCCCCCCACTGGGCCGGCTGTCCCCTCCGGGTCCGCGCCCGTGCCCTAGGCCCACTCCCTAGGGCGGTCGATCTGGATCCTGGAGGCCTCCCGTGCTCCTCATTCCTCCCCCCGCCGCCTCGTCGGTTGCTGCTCGCCCGTCCTCGCCCTCCTCGAGCTCTCTGCGGCCGCCGCCCCCCCCTCCTCCGCGTATCCCCTCCTCTCGCGCGCCGGCCATGCTGCAGGATCGGGAGGACGGGCGCCCGCCTAAGCGACGCCGAACGACTGTCGCGACCTCCCTGCCCTCTCCTCGATGCCCTCCGCTGAGAGGAGGCTCGGCCATGAGCTCCGCTGAAGGTCGCCGGGACGACCGCTGCCTCGGCTCGCCCAGACGCGGGCGCCCCGCCTCGCCCAGTCCACCACCTCGTGGGACTGGCGCCCTGCGCCGTTCGCCCTCCCCGCCTCCTCGTCGGGCCGTAGCCCATCTCCGTCTCAGGCCAGGCGCCTGTCCCCTCAAGGCCCAAGCCCGGCCGTCGCGCGGCCTCCCGGCACGCCTCCGCCCACGCCGGCCCTTCGGCTCCTGCCTTGTCTGCCACCGTGGACGGCGCTCCCGCTCGCGGCCGCCAAGGCCCAGCCAAGAAAAAGAAGCGTCGAGGCCAGGGCCGTGGCAACCCGGCCGCCCCTCCTGAAGGAAATATGCCCTAGAGGCAATAATAAAGTTATTATTTATTTCCTTATATCATGATAAATGTTTATTATTCATGCTAGAATTGTATTAACCGGAAACATAATACATGTGTGAATACATAGACAAACAGATAGTCACTAGTATGCCTCTACAAGACTAGCTCATTGATCAAGATGGTTATGTTTCCTAACCATAGACATGTGTTGTCATTTGATTAATGGGATCACATCATTAGGAGAATGATGTGATTGACATGACCCATTTCGTTAGCTTAGCACTTGATCGCTTAGTATGTTGCTTATGCTTTCTTCATGACTTATACAAAGTTCCTGCAACTATGAGATTATGCAACTCCTGCTTACGGAGGAACACTTTGTGTGCTACCAAACGTCACAACGAATCGGGTGATTATAAAGGTACTCTACAGGTGTCTCCAAAAGTATATGTTGAGTTGGCATGAATCGAGATTAGGTTTTGTCACTCCGATTGTCGGAGAGGTATCTCTGGCCTTCTCGGTAATACACATCACATAAGCCTTGCAAGCATTGCAACTAATGAGTTAGTTGTGAGATGATGTATTACGGAACGAGTAAAGAGACTTACCGTAACGAGATTGAACTAGGTATTGATACCGACGATCGAATCTCGGGTAAGTAACATACCGATGACAAAGGGAACAACGATATCGTTATGCGGTTTGACCGATAAAGATCTTCAGAGAATATGTAGGAACCAATATGGGCATCCAGTTTCCGCTATTGGTTATTGACCGAGAATGGTTCTAGGTCATGTCTACATAGTTCTCGAACCCGTAGGGTCCGCACGCTTAACGCTTGATGACAGTTCATTATGAGTTTATAAGTATTGATGTACCGAAGTTTGTTCGAGTCCGGATGTGATCACGGACATGACGAGGAGTCTCAAATGGTCGAGACATAAAGATTGATATATTGGAAGCCTATGTTTGACTTGGAAAGGTTCCGGATGAAAACAGAAGTTATTCCGAACACCGGGGTTACTGAACCCCGGGGGTCTATGGGCCTTGATGGGCCATAAGAGAAGAGGAAGGGCGGCCAGGCAGGCGCGCCCCCCTCCCTCTAGTCCGAATAGGACAGGAGAGGCGGCGCCTTCCCTCTTCCCTCCTCCAATCCTAATCCAACTAGGAGGGGGAGTCCTACTCCGGTGGGAGTAGGACTCCTCCAGCGCGCCTCCCCTAGGGCTGGCCGCACCCCTTGGCTCCTTTATATACGGGGCAGGGGGCACCCCATGACACACAAGTTGATCTACGGATCGTTCCTTAGCCGCAGCGGTGCCCCTTCCACCATATTCCACTTGGTCATATCGTCATGAGCTTAGCGAAGCCCTCGCCGGAGAAGTCATATCGTCGCGAGCTTAGGCGAAGCCCCGCGCCGGTGGAGCATCATCATCGCCACCACGCCGTCAGGCCGACGGAACTCATCCCGACACTTTGCTGGATCGAGTCCGGGATCGCCATCGAGCTGAACGTGTGCGTAACTCGGAGGTGCCGACGCTCGGTGCTTGGATCGGTCGGATCGTGAAGACGCACTACATCAACCACGTTGTTATAACGCTTCGCTTTCGGTCTCACGAGGGTACGTGGACGGACACTCTCTCCTCTCGTTGCTATGCCATCACCATGGTCTTGCGTGTGCGTAGGAAATTTTTGAAATTACTACGCTCCCCAACAATGGCATCCGAGCCTGGTTTTATGCGTTGATGTCATATGCACGAGTAGAACACAAGTGAGTTGTGGGCGATATAAGTCATCTTGCTTACAAAGATGTCATACTTTGGTTCAGCGGTATTGTGAGATGAAGCGCCCGGACCGACATTACGCAGACGCTTACGAGAGACTGGTTTCACCGCCCGAGCACTAGTTGCTTAAAGGTGACCGCGGTGTGTCTCTCTCTCACTTTAGTTGAACTGAGTGTGGCTACGCCCGGTCCTTGCGAAGGTTAAAACAGCACCAACTTGACAAACTATCGCTGTGGTTTTGATGCGAGGTAAGAACGGTTCTTGCTCAGCCCGTAGCAGCCACGTAAAACTTGCAACAACAAAGTAGAGGACGCCTAACTTGTTTTTGCAGGGCATGTTGTGATGTGATGTGGTCAAGACATGATGCTATATTTTATTGTATGAGATGATCATGTTTTGTAACCGAAGTTATCGGCAATCGGCAGGAGCCATATGGTTGTCGCTTATTGTATGAAATGCAAAGCCATGTAATTGCTTTACTTTATCACTAAGCAAGAGCGATAGTCGAGAAGCAATAGTTGGCTAGACGACAACGATGCTACGATGGAGATCAAGGTGTCGCTACCGGTGACGATGGTGATCATGACGGTGCTTCGAGATGGAGATCACAAGCACAAGATGATGATGACCATATCATATCACTTATATTGATTGCATGTGATGTTTATCCTTTATGCATCTTATCTTGCTTTGATTGACGGTAGCATTATAAGATGATCTCTCACTAAAATTATCAAGAAGTGTTCTCCTCGAGTATGCACCGCTGCTAAAAGTTCAGAGTACCCGGACACCACGTGATGATCGGGTGTGATAAGTTCTACGTCCATCTACAACGGGTGCAAGCCAGTTTTGCACACGCAGAATACTCAAGTTAAACTTGACGAGCCTAGCATATGCAGATATGGCCTCGAACACGGAGACCGAAAGGTCGAGCGTGAATCATATAGTAGATATGATCAACATAGTGATGTTCACCATTGAAACTACTCCATCTCACGTGATGATCGGACATGGTTTAGTTGATTTGGATCACGTAATCACTTAGATGACTAGAGAGATGTCTGCCTAAGTGGGAGTTTTTAATATGATTAATTGAACTTAAATTTATCATGAACTTAGTACCGATAGTATTTTGCTTGTCTATGTTTATTGTAGATAGATGGCTCGTCTTTGTTGTTCCGTTGAATTTTAATGCGCTCCTTGAGAAAGCAAAGTTGAAAGATGATGGTAGCAATTACACGGACTGGGTCCGTAATTTGAGGATTATCCTCATTGCTGCATGTAAGAATTACGCCCCGAAGCACCGCTGGGTGCCAGTGCTCGCTGCAGAGCAACGCCGAAGTTGTGAACGTCTGGCGAGCAAAGCTGATGACTACTCTATAGTTCAGTGTGCCATGCTTTACGGCTTAGAACCGGGACTTCAACGACGTTTTGAACGTCATGGAGCATATGAGATGTTCCAGAGTTGAAGTTAATATTTCAAGCAAATGCCCGGATTGAGAGATATGAAGTCTCCAATAAGTTCTATAGCTGCAAGATGGAGGAGAATAGTTACGTCGGTGAGCACATACTCAAAATGTCCGGGTATAATAATCACTTAATTCAGCTGGGAGTTAATCTTCCGGATGATAGTGTCATTGATGTAATTCTCCAATCACGCCACCAAGCTACAAGAGCTTCGTGATGAACTATAATATGCAAGGGATGACTAAGACAATTCCTGAGCTCTTCGCAATGCTAAAAGCCATGGAGGTAGAAATCAAGAAAGAGCATCAAGTGTTGATGGTCAACAAGACCACTAGTTTCAAAAAAAGGGCAAAGGAAAGAAGAAGGAAACTTCAAAAGAACAGCAAGAAAGTTGCTGATCAAGAGAAGAAACCCAAGTCTGGACCTAAGCCTGAAATCGAGTGTTTTTACCGCAGCGGATCGACATCGAAGCGGAACTGCCCCAAGTATTTGGCGGATAAGAAGGATGGCAAGGTGAACAAAGGTATATGTGATATACATGTTATTGATGTGTACCTTACTAGAGCTCGAGTAGCACTGGTATTTGATATTGGTTCATTGCTAATATTTGCAACTCAAACAGGACTACGGAATAGACGAGCATCGCAAAGGACGAGGTGACGATCGCGCGTGGGAAATGGTTCCAAAGTCAATGTGATCGCGGTCGGCACGCTACCTCTACATCTACCTTCGGATTAGTTTTAGACCTAAATAATTGTTATTTGGTGCCGGCGTTGAGCATGAACATTATATCTGGATCTTGTTTGATGCGAGACGGTTATTCATTTAAATCGAGAATAATGGTTGTTCTATTTATATGAGTAATATCTTTATGGTCATGCACCCTTGAAGAATGGTCTATTCTTGTTGAATCTCGACAGAGTGATACACATATTCATAATGTCGAAGCCAAAAGATGCAGAGTTGATAATGATAGTGCAACTTATTTGTGGCAATTGCCGTTTAGGTCATATCGTGTAAAACGCATGAAGAAACTCCATACGAGATGGACTTTTGGAATCACTTGATTATGAATCACTTGGTACTTATGTAACCGTGCCTCATGGGCAAGATGACTAAAACACCGTTCTCCGGTTGTATGGAGAGAGCAACAGACTTATTGGAAATCATACATACAGATGTATGTGGTCCGATGAATGTTGAAGCTCGTGGCGGATATCGTTATTTTCTCACCTTCACAGATGATTTAAGCAGATACGGGTATATCTACTTGATGAAGCATAAATCTGAAACATTTGAAAAGTTCAAAGAATTTCAGAGTGAAGTTGAAAATCATCGTAACAAGAAAATAAAGTTTCTACGATCTGATCGTGGAGGAGAATATTTGAGTTACGAGTTTGGTCTACATTTGAAGCAATGCGGAATAGTTTCGCAACTCACGCCACCGGAACACCACAGCAGAATGGTGTGTCCGAACGTCGAATCGTACTTTACTAGATATGGTGCGATCTATGATGTCTAATTCGATTTACCGCTATCGCTTTGGGGTTATGCTTTAGAGACGGCCGATTCACGTTAAATAGGACACCGTCAAAACCGCTGAGACGACGCTTATGAACTATGGTTTAGCAAGAAACCAAAGTTGTCGTTCTCGAAAGTTTGGGGTTGCGATGCTTATGTAAAAAACTTCAACCCGATAAGCTTGAACCCAAATCGAAAAATGTGTCTTCATAGGATACCCAAAGGAGACAATTGGGTATACCTTCTATCACAGATCCAAGGCAAGACATTCGCTGTTAAGAATGGATCCTTTCTAGAGAAGGAGTTTCTCTCGAAAGAAGTGAGTGGGAGGAAAGTGGAACTTGATGAGGTAATAGTACCAACTCCCTTATTGAAAGTAGTTCATCACGTAAATCAGTTTCGTAACAACTACACCAATTAGCGAGGAAGATAATGATAATGATCATGAAACTTTAGATCAAGTTGTCACTGAACTTCAGAGATCAACCAGAATAAAATCCGCACTGAGTGGTACGGTAATCCTATTCGAAGTCATGCTACTAGATCATGGTGAACCCACGAACTATGAAGAAGCGATGGTGAGCCCAGATTCCACAAAATGGCTTGAAGCCATGAAATCTGAGATGGGATCCATGTATGAGAACAAAGTATGGACTTTGGTAGACTTGCCCGATGATCGGCAAGCTATTGAGAATAAATGGATCTTTAAGAAGAAAGACGCCGATGGTAATATAACTGTCTACAAAGCTCGACTTGTTGCAAAAGGTTTTCGACAAGTTCAAGGTGTTGACTACGATGAGACTTTCTCACCCGAAGCGATGCTTAAGTCTGTCCGAATCATGTTAGCAATTGCCGTATTTTATGATTATGAAATTTGGCAAATGGATGTAAAACTGCATTCTTGAATGGATTTCTAGAAGAAGAGTTGTATATGATGCAACCAGAAGGTTTTGTTGATCCAAAGGGTGCTAACAAAGTGTGCAAGCTCCAACGATCAATTTATGGTCCGTGCAAGCCTCTCGAGTTGGAATAAACGCTTTGATAGTGTGATCAAAGATATGGTTTTATATGAGACTTTTGGAGAAGCCTCGATTTACAAGAAAGTGAGTGGGAGCTCAGAGCATTTCGATATTATATGTGGACGATATATTGTTGATTGGAAATGATATAGAATTTCTGGATAGCATAAAAGGATACTTGAATAAAAGTTTTCAATGAAAGACCTCGTGAAGTTGCTTACATATTGGGCATCAAGATCTATAGAGATAGATCAAGACGCTTAATTGGACTTTCACAAAGCACATACCTTGATAAAGTTTTGAAGAAGTTCAAAATGGATCAGCAAAGAAAGGTTTTTACCAGATTACAAGGTGTAAGATTGAGTCGACTCAATGCCCCACCACAGCAGAAGATAGAGAGAAAATGAAAAATGTTCCTATGCTTCAACCATAGGCTCTATCATGTATGCAATGCTGTGTACTGGACCGACGATGCTTAGCTGTAAGCTTGGCGGGAAGGTACCAAAGTAATCCAGAGTGGATCATCGACAGCGGTCAAGAACATCATGAAATACCGAAAAGGACTAAGGATATGTTTCTCGATATGGAGGTGACAAAGAGCTAGTCGTAAATGGTTACGCCGATGCAAGCTTTGACATCGATCCGGACGATTCTAAATCGCAAACCGGATACGTATTTTTATTAAACGGTGGAGCTGTCGGTTGGTGCAGTTCTAAACAAAGCGCCGTATGGATCTACATGTGAAGCGAGTACATAGCTGCTTCGAAGCAGCAAATGAAGGAGTCGGATGAAAGAGTTCATTTCCGATCTAGGTGTTATACCTAGTGCATCGGGACCAATGAAGATCTTACGTGACAATATGGTGCAATTGCCTTGGCAAAGGAATCCAGATTTCACAAGAGGACCAAGCATATCAAGAGACGCTTCAATTCCATTCGGACCAAGTCCAAGTGGGAGACATAGAGATTTGCAAAATGCATACGGATCTGAATGTTGCAGACCGCTGACTAAGCCTCTTCCACGAGCAAAACATGATCAGCACCAAGACTCCATGGGTGTTAGAATCATTCGTGTAATCTAGATTATTGACTCTAGTGCAAGTGGGAGATCAAGGAAATATGCCCTAGAGGCAATAATAAAGTTATTATTTATTTCCTTATATCATGATAAATGTTTATTATTCATGCTAGAATTGTATTAACCGAAACATAATACATGTGTGAATACATAGACAAGCAGATAGTCACTAGTGTGCCTCTACAAGACTAGCTCATTGATCAAGATGGTTATGTTTCCTAACCATAGACATGTGTTGTCATTTGATTAATGGGATCACATCATTAGGAGAATGATGTGGTTGACATGACCCATTTCGTTAGCTTAGCACTTGATCGCTTAGTATGTTGCTTATGCTTTCTTCATGACTTATACAAAGTTCCTGCAACTATGAGATTATGCAACTCCTGTTTACGGAGGAACACTTTGTGTGCTACCAAACGTCACAACGTAATCGGGTGATTATAAAGGTACTCTACAGGTGTCTCCAAAAGTATATGTTGAGTTGGCATGAATCGAGATTAGGTTTTGTCACTCCGATTGTCGGAGAGGTATCTCTGGGCCTTCTCGGTAATACACATCACATAAGCCTTGCAAGCATTGCAACTAATGAGTTAGTTGTGAGATGATGTATTACTGAACGAGTAAAGATATTTACCGTAACTAGATTGAACTAGGTATTGATACCGACGATCGAATCTCGGGTAAGTAACATACCGATGACAAAGGAACAACGATATCGTTATGCGGTTTGACCGATAAAGATCTTCAGAGAATATGTAGGAACCAATATGGGCATCCAGGTTCCGCTATTGGTTATTGACCGAGAATGGTTCTAGGTCATGTCTACATAGTTCTCGAACCCGTAGGGTCCGCACGCTTAACGCTTCAATGACAGTTCATTATGAGTTTATAAGTATTGATGTACCAAGTTTGTTCGAGTCCCGGATGTGATCACGGACATGACGAGGAGTCTCAAATGGTCGAGACATAAAGAATGATATATTGGAAGCCTATGTTTGACTTGGAAAGGTTCCGGATGAAAACAGAAGTTATTCGGAACACCGGGGTTACGGAACCCCGGGGGTCTATGGGCCTTGATGGGCCATAGAGAGAAGAGGAAGGGCCGGCCAGGCAGGCCGCGCCCCCTCCCCTCTAGTCCGAATAGGACAGGAGAGGGGCGGCGCCTTCCCTCTTCCCTCCTCCAATCCTAATCCAACTAGAGAGGGGAGTCCTACTCCCGGGAGTAGGACTCCTCCAGCGCCTCCCCTAGGGCTGGCCGCACCCCTTGGCTCCTTTATATACGGGGCAGGGGCACCCATGACACACAAGTTGATCTACGGATCGCCTTAGCCGTGTGCGGTGCCCCTTCCACCATATTCCACTTCGGTCATATCGTCATGAGCTTAGGCGAAGCCCTGCGCGGAGAAGTCATATCGTCATGAGCTTAGGTGAAGCCCCGCGTCGGTGGAGCATCATCATCGCCACCACGCCGTCAGGTCGACGGAACTCATCCCGACACTTTGCTGGATCGGAGTCCGGGATCGCCATCGAGCTGAACGTGTGCGAACTCGGAGGTGCCGTGACGCTCGGTGCTTGGATCGGTCGGATCGTGAAGACGCACGACTACATCAACCGCGTTGTTATAACGCCTCGCTTTCGGTCTCACGAGGGTACGTGGACGGACACTCTCCCCTCTCGTTGCTATGCCATCACCATGGTCTTGCGTGTACGTAGGAAATTTTTTGAAATTACTACGTTCCCCATCACCTCCGACCTCGGCTTCGGGCACCTCCGCCGCCCCGGGTCCCGTCTCCAACCTCCCTCACCCCCCGTGTTTCAACTGCGGGGTGCCGGGTCACTCGCAAGTCAACTGCGTCAACCCCCAGTGCTGCTACATTTGCTCGGATCCTGGTCATCCCGCTCTGCTGTGCCCAGACCGCCCTGTGACGTCTGAGCTCATGATATACGGCCACGGCATCGAGGGGCTTGGGTTCTTCCATCTCGAGGTCCCGGATCTCCCCCCGCCCACCCCCTCCCTCCAGGCGATCGTTACGGTGGTCGACGGGGTGGCATCCCCGGAGATGATCGAGGCTGAGCTCAACCACCTCTACCGTCGCCAGTGGGATTGGGCGGTCACTCCCACTGCCGGCCACATCTTCACCGTCATCTTCCCCGACACCATCAGTTACGGCTATGCCACACGTAGTGGCCGGATCACCCTCGCCCTCAACCAGCTCGTCGTCGACATCACCGAGCCGGTCCTCGACGCCCCCTCGGTGGTTGTCCTGGACACCGCTTGGCTCCTCGTGGGTGGCCTCCCTAACATCGCCCGGTCCGAGCTCGTCATCCACCAGATGTCCCGGATCCTGGGCAAGGTGGTGGTGGTCGACGAGCTCTCCCTCCGCAAGGAGGAAGAGGTCCAGGTCAAGGTCAAGTGTCTAGACTCCTCCAAGCTCCACGTCACCGTCCGTGTTTTCTTCAACGACCAGGGCTACGACCTCCGCATCGCCCCGAGCCTCCCAACCATGTCGGCCGTCCTCGCTTCACCGACGATGGGCCTCCTGGCGGTAACCCGGGTGCCGGGAGGGACTATCACGGCAGACACCACCCCCGCTCCCGCAGGTCCGAGGATGGCGAGGGCTCGGATGACTCGGCCTCCAGGTTGCAGTCCCAATCGCCTTCACCCACGGCCGACGGGGGGCATGGGCGCCAGGTCGCGACGGCCCCCTCCCTCGAGCCCCCCTCGACCCGGTGGCCGTGTCTCCTGCCGCCAGCGACGCTTCCAGTGTGGGCCTGGTCATCTGCCCCGCTTCCTTGCCGCGCTCCCCGGTCTCCGCTCGACCTGCGGCCGGGTCCTGGCATGGGCATCGCCTTCAGGTCGGTGTCTCGACCCGCCCTCTCGCTTGGCGGTGGCGGGGCTGTCTCGACCCCCCACCGACCCCACCTCATTGCCGCCCGGCCGCCTCGCCATCTCCGTCATGGCGCCTGGGCCGTCCCCCCGACCCTCCCTGGGCCCGGACGGATCTCGTCATCGACTCGGCCTCACCTCCGTCTTCCGCGACACCGATGCCATCGCCGCCTTCTTCTCCGACCCGGCTCAGACCTCCCGCGCCGGGCTCGCTTGATCAGAGTCCTAGGTGTTCACCCCCTGGCTGCTCCCCCTCCGCCTCCTCGCGCCGTAGCCCTCTCTCGGCGCCCGCTCGCCTCCTCTCTGCGATCGCCTCTCGTCAAGTGCTCGGCTGACGCAGCGCTTGGAGGGCTGCCCGATGCTGCCCATCCATGAAGCTGGCTGAGCTGAGGTCGTGCCGCACGAACTCGAGCCGGGTACCCTTCAGTCCCTCCCTCGCAGCTACTTGTTCCTTCTCTCGCTCGAGTCAATCCTCTTGGGAACCTTGTGAAGATCACGATCGACCCCGCGATCATATTTAGGGGAGGTCGGCTACCCTTAGCCCAGATCGAGGCCATTAGGGCCCGCGAGATCCTCGACGGTAGGGTGGCTGCCGCTAGAGCAGCCCCGCTTGCCTCCCGACTCGCCGTCCGAGTCATGGACCGAGACCGCCTCCTCCTCGTCGGATTGGTGGAATCCCCCCTGTCCGTTACCGAGCTTCGGGGTCGTACCCGATCTCGGACGGCTGCTCTTCGCGCGCAAAGCGCATCTCGTGTCCTGGGGTCAAGCAGCCCCTCAATGGTTGCGTGATGCGTGCCCTCTTCTGGAACATCCGCGGCTTCGGCCATGATGGCCGCCGCCGCCAACTCATCGAGTACATTCATGATGAGCACATTGACATTGTGGCCATCCAAGAGACCATGCGTACGGAGTTCTCCCTTCCGGAGCTTGACCGCCTGAGCTCCCACCTTTTCGCCTGGCATTGGTTCCCGTCTAGTGGGACCGCGGGCCATTCTGGTGGCATCCTGTTAGGTGTGAAGGATGCCACATTCGAGGTGGGTAGTATGGACCGAGGCCAGTTCTTCGTTAGCATGGAGCTTTTCGAGCGCTCCCTGAACTTCAAATGGGAGGTCATTATTGTCTACGGTCCTGCCGATCACAGCCGATCCGCTTCCTTCCTCGAGGAGCTTCACCGGAAGGTGTCAACGGCATCGCTGCCTGTTGTTGTAGGGGTGATTTAACCTCCTTAGCGCGCTGGAGGACAAGAGCAATGCCAACGCCAACTTCGCCTTATGCAAATGTTCAACGATTGCATTGCTGATCTTGGCCTCCGTGAGATCGACCGGGTTGGTGCCAGGTTCACTTGGACCAACCGCCAGGCTGCCCCGACCCAGTCCGTTCTGGACCGGGTCCTAGTTTCCCCGGAATGGGACCTCCGCTGCTCCCTCGCCTCCCTTCGGGCCATCACCCGGATTGGATCTGACCACGTCCCCCTCCTTCTCTCTTCTGCTGATGAACGCCCCCCGGTCCCCCCCCCCCTCGCTTCCGGTTTGAGACTTATTGGCTGTCCCAACCTGGCTTCATTGACGCGGTCGGTGCCCGTGGGTGGAGACTCGGGCTCTCTCCTCCCCCCTGCGCTCGCCCGCCTGCTGTCGACTCGCACAGCATGGCGCCAAACGGGCTGACGGTTCATGAAAGGATGGGCGCCAACCTGGGCGCGACCTCATGAGCGTGAAGAAGGTTTTTCGTCTGCGATCCAAGCCTTGATCTTCGGCCGACAAGACGGCCTCTCCCGGAGGAGTGGCTTTCGCGACGACTTTGAGGACCAGCTCTCTATCATCTACACGGATGAAGAGGCTTATCGCGGTTGCGCGGTGCTCGTAAATGGGTCTGAAGGGTGACGCGAATACGGCTTACTTCCAAGCCATCGCGAATGGTCGTCATGAGCGCAACACCATCCCCTTCTTTGGGATGGCTCGGTTCTCCCGCAATCCTCGGGACATTAGGTCCCACGCCGACGGCTTCTATAGGTCCTTGTTCACCGCCGCTCCTCGGAGCGGCTTATCCCTAGCCCATAACTCGCTGGTCCGGTCGCCAACGTGTCTCCGTGATTCGAGAACGCAGCCCTTACGGCCCCTTCTCTCGAGGACGAAGTCCGGGCGGCCATCAAGGGCATGAACCCATCCTCGGCCCCGCCCGGATGGTCTTCCGATTAAGTTCTTCCAGCTTCGAATGTGATTAAGCCGAGATCATGGCTATCTTTGACGAGTACTACGCCGGATCCATCGATCTCGGACGCTTTGAACTACGGACGATCTCGCCATCCCCAAGGTTCCCGGTGCTTCGACATCCGCCATTCCGCCCTATCACGGTGATTAACGTGATCTTCCGGATTCTTGCTAAAGGGTACGCCAATAGGGTGACCTTGCTTGCCGACCGTATTACCCACCCCAACCAATCGGCTTTCATCCAAGGCCGGTATATTCTGGATGGGATGTTGGTCCTCCACGAAATCCTCCATGAAGTCCGCTCCAAGCACCTCAAAGTGGTCTTTCAAGATCGATTTCCATAAGGCCTATGACATCGTTAGTTGGCCCTTCCTTCGGAAGTTCTTCGCGAAAAGGCTTCATGACCATTGGGTAACTGGGTGATGCATATGGTTTCGTGGGCGACGTCGTTAACATCAACGGGAGATTGGTCCCTACTTCCCCACGCTCGTGGGGTGAGACAGGTGACCCTTTTCCCCGCTCTTGTTTAATATGGTGGTTGATGCTATTGCGCCATCCTGGACAAGGCCAAGGCTGCTGGTCATATTCGTGGATCACCTCACCGACCGGTGGCACTGGCATCTCCTCGCTCCAAAGACGCCGACGACACCATCATCATGGTGAAGGCTCGGATGCGACATCGCTAGTCTGAAATTCCTCCTCCTCTCGCTTCCAAAAATGTCCGGTCTCAAGATCAACTTCGACAAAAGCGATGTGATGGTGATGGGCTACTCTCCACCGAGGCCCTCGGCATTGCCAACCGCCTCAATCGCCGCTGGGCTCCTTCCCAACGACATACTTGGGAATGCCCATTAGTGACTCCCTGCCATGTGGCGGACCTTCGCCCCACGGTCTCCAAGTTGCAACGCGAATGGAGCCGTGGCAAGGTCGATGGCTCTCGAAGGCGGCCCGGACAATCCTCATCAACTCCTCGCTCTCTGGTCTCCTCATATTCCTTATGAGCTTTTACAGTCTCCACGAGACCCTCCATCACGAGATTGCTATAATTCAATCTCGCTTTTATTGGGCGGGAGACAATAACAGGCAGAAGTATCATATGGTTAGTTGGCCCGACATCTGCAAACCTCGGGACCAGGGAGGCCTTGGCATCATGTGCTCTAAGCGCATGAACATTGCCCTCCTTTCCCGCTGTCTCGGGCGCATCCTCGTGGCCATGGCGGTCTCGTGGTTAGACATCATCCGGAACAAATACTGCGTGGTCAACCCTTGGCCTTCGCCAGTGGTCGGGCGTGGTCCAGATTACGTAGTCGGTCATCCACTGCTTCCCATCCTCCGCATTGGGACCTCCATCTCGGTTGGTTCCGGAGCGGCGACCTTGTTTCGGTTTGATCACTGGCTGGGACGCCCCTTCGCTGCCCGCTTTCCGACCTCTTCTCCATCGCATCGCCTTACAATCTCAGTTCAAGAGCCCTTATTGACTTAGGGCGCCTCGCGTTCCGGAGGCCATTTGGGCCTCCGGAAGTGGCCGCTGGCATGAGCTGCTTGATTGTATTGCGCCCATGAACCGATTGTCGATGTTGCCGGATGAGGTTCGGTGGCACCTTGAGCCTTGGGACAATTCTCCACCAAGTCCTCTATGCGGCTATCGCCCCTCCTCCGCCCTCCCCCTTCAGCGGTTTGGTCCATTCGACCGCCCTTAAAATCCGGATCTTCATGTGGCGGTGGATCCGCGGTCGGCTTCCGTCGGGTGTTGAGGTCCATAAGCGCAATGGCCCGGCTCGCATCCGCCCCTTTGTGATTCCCCAAGACTCGAACCATATTTTCTTCTCATGTGTCTGCAGCAGTTCGTCTGAGCTGCTTTAGGGAGGCAATTGGCGGGAATTGGTGCCACTCCAACTTCCCCGACCTCTTGGCCAACTACAGTGCCCCCCGCCTCCATCTCGCCACATTAGGTGGCTTGAGATTGGGGTTCTCGCGGACGCTGGACCATTCGCAATAAACTTGTGATTCGCGCCCTCTCCGGACGCCCATCGACGCCTCTACAAATTGTCCGTTACTTGCAGCTCTGGCGGCCGCTTAGCCGCCTCGGGACCAGGACGCCATCTTCGCTTCATCGCCGACCTCCGCCGATGGTCGCCCGTCTGCCGCCGCCTCCGCCTCCTCCCGAGCCGATTAGTCGTGTGTTGCTATCCAGCTCCGGCCACGGCCTTGGCCCCTGGCCGAGCTGTCTTTTTATGTTGTGTTTGCGTTTCGGGCTTGTTGAGTTGTGCCTCAGCAGAACCTCTGGACCTTATTTGTGCGACTTGGGTGTGTGTGTTGAACTAGTCTTGTATGTGCTCCTGGCGGTTTGCTTTATTTATAAAGCAGGGCGAAAGCCTTTTTCGGTAATGAAAGAAATTTGTGGGTCTTTCGCAACAAATTCTGTGCACCCACAATTCTCCTGCAAGCCATCAAGGAGGAGGCAAACCTTTGGTTCGCAAAACACTTACTAGGAAGAATTATGACATGAGAGCAATGACCTTAGTTGTAATCTTTTGTCATTCCTTTTATCTGAAAAAGTCTTGTACTACTTTTTTTTTAATTAGTGAATGAGGCAAATATGCTGCCTCCGTAACGAAAAAAAAGTTCCGAAACCGTATGTATTCTTTTACGGGACTTGGTATCTATTTTCTGTAGTGAAACTGGGACGTCTAGCCATTTATTTTCTACTGCGTGATTGACACTGAATTGTGAAACAAAATTGCTCTGTGTATAATAATTTCCACGTCCGACTAGTACGACCAGAGAGCAAAGCATCTCTAAATGCTATGGCCCACAAACTGAATTCCCTACGTTTGTCTCTAATCGTACAGTGTTGGACAAGCACTCTATCGTACGTATAGCAAGGTCGATTGTGGAATGGAATTGGGCCTTGTATTGGTTTGAAAAGCGGATCCACTTTTGAGAATGTTGCTAGCCCGTGCACGAAAGTGCTAATGTTGCGCATGCGGCTGTTTTACGTGGTCGTTGTGGAAAGTATGAAACAATATCTGCTTACTTTCATAAAGCACAATGGTTTCGGGTGCAGTGTTTCCGGAGAAAATTGGCTGATTGGCTCTGACAAATTTCTTGTCCGAGAACAACTGGACACTGCAACAGCTGGGTTGGAATACCTGGCGCGCCGTCCTCGGCTGCTGCTGTTGCCGGATCCTGGTTAGCTCGTTGCCTCTGTGCCGCTACAGATGGATTGCAGATGCGTATACTGATGGCGTGGTTACTCTAGTTCCTCTTCAGTCAAAAAAATAAAATAAAATAACTCTAGTTCCTCTGTATGTTGGCAAAACTTATTACTGCTAGCTCACTTAGGCCTTGTACAATGCAAGGTGCTTAGGGGGGTGTTTGAAGAAATAAACCAGTCTTTCTTTAAGCACATGTGTTTATTTATACAGGGTAGACACTTAATTAAACATCTCTTCTTTAGAAATAGGCACTGGTGCTTAAAAAAAATCCGGTTTATTTTTCTAAGCACCTTCTTAAACACCTAGCATTGTACAAGGCCTTACACTCCATCTTTCCTAGCGCACTGTAAACTAATGTCCTTGATTATGTGGTTTCATGAGTAACGGAACCGGAAAAGTGTCCTGTTTCTCTAGAGAGAGAGAGAGAGAGAGTAAAACGTCTCAGTGTCACCATTGACGGTATATTTTTACAGTCACTAGGGATGCAAGCGGGCATCCCGCAAAGCCCCGCAACAACTGAAGATTAGTTCAAATTGAACTGAATCTGAGCAAGGCGATAATCTCCCAACTAGATTTATTTTGACTAGGGGGCGGAAGGCGCCGCTTTGCATCCCTAAGCGTCACCAGTGATGATATGTTTTTACCGTCACCAGTGATAATACTGGAAGAACTAGGGAACAAAGATACAGAAAAGCAACAGCCGGTGACACGGGGAGAATCATGCGACGGTTGACAGTTATTGTTATTATCTGAAATGGTGACGGTTGACAGCTATATAGTGGGAGATGGACCGGAGAGCCCGATCAAGTAAACCATCTGGACATTTGGTCCAAAGAGAAAGAGTGCAGAAGGTTGAAAAGAAAGTGTGCGAAAGAGGCTGTATTCACCTGTCCAGCGCCCAGCTTCCCGTAATCTTTTGATGTGAACCTGGTAGCGACAGCATGCAAGAGCCGTGCGTACCAAGCTATGCGATGTGTAGCGATCGACCACAAAGTCTTGCAAGACCAAGACTTCCCTTGGTCTATCGTGACGATTGACAATCTAGGCCGTGAAAAGGGAGCGCTGGATTTTTACGTCATGAGATGAATGAATGAATGTACCAGGTTACCAGCCGCCATTAGGTTGCCTTTTACTGGAAGTACTTCTATATTATATTGTGGCAGACTTGACCATCGTGCTCGGTGCTTTGAGTCCACTGCTGGAGTACATTGCTAGGCTACGGAGATGGTTGATCCAGTGCAATCTTGAAGCCGCTGCTGCCACGTCTCTGGTTTCCCCCATCGATGAAAGCGGTTTTCTTGACAACAAAGGCACGGGAATTAACTTTCCACGCGAGAAAATGGCACCGCGAGGCAGCCCTTTATAGTCACGTGGTAGCAGGCGCAACCATGCAAACCAAGAAAATAACCGCACGAGAATCGACTCATAAGAAACAAACCACTCATGGCTCCATGGAAGCACCCGGCTCTTACCAATTCAACAGCCAATAAATGTTTAGCGATTGGCTAACAAAAATTTACATGTCTAATGGCACTAATTTTGCGTCAGATAGATAACATACTGATGGGGCCATTTTTGGTCAAACCCTTGTCTTAACCAATCAAAATAAGCCCCCTAGATATTCAGAGAGGGAGTACTATGGAAGTACGGAGTACCTTCTTGGACTCTTAATGTCAGCAATTGGCTGCCCAAACAGCCAAACCATCGTCTACTGTACACATCAGTGTGATCTCATGGCAAAACTTCAATTCTGCTACGAGTGGCTCCCACGTGGCTCAAGGTTTTGGTGTTACAAGCAACACCGCAAAATCCTGAAAATGTCATAACTACAGACATAAATTAGTTACGAAAATGAGGCGCGTCAATCAGAATACGTCAACTCCAAAGATAAAAAATACTACCAAAGTAGCCACAAGACAGCAGCATGATTTCACCTGTTTTGGATGGGGCCTAAGCCCCCGACTTGTCCTGGCCATCGCCAAGCGAAAGAGGAACGCCCGGTATGATTCACAGGACGTGATAATCAAGAGTTACTCACTCAAACAAGCAAGCAATGGTCTGCAATAGGCGAGTAAAACATGTCAGGAGCAGTTTTCAACAAAGAGAGTAAAATGATAACTACGCCACCAAAGCCACATACTTCAGAGATACTGCCGAAGGAGCTTAGTTGATGAATATTTCAGCCTGCAGCTCATTCCTAGATGCACGTCACCAAACGTGTACCTGAGTTACAGTGACAGGAAAATGTCATTGTTACCGAAAATGAAAACAGTGTAACTGGCAAGCAAAGAAAACTGGGTCAAGGACCTGTATTCACAGAATTCTGGAAAGGCGCACCGAGCTTTTGCATAGTCCCAGTGGCAATCTTCATGTCTCAATGGACCTCGGAAAACTGTTTAACTTTTGTTAAGTACTGAGAAGTTAAATTGAACTTCGTATTGCAAGAGACAAAAGAAGTAAACCTTTTGTCACGAATTTTGATTTTGAATGAGGGTGCATGTCATGCCACATTTCAAGCCATAACTCACGCATAACCACTGGCATCCTAACAATATTCCTGTGATTTGCTGTTAAAATAAGAAAAACTTGTGTCATCTCACAAAGAACATCAGCAGTAGTGTTTCGTTCAAACGAGGGATTTATTTATGTATGTGTATGGGAGAGGATTGGATGCAAGTTCTGGAAAATATGGGAACACCACACTCACACGCAGATACTCCTGACTCAAAGTGTAAACATGTATGTGACAGCATAAAACTTCCAAAGTAGCCCCTCATAGCAAAACATGGTAGTAGGTACCAGGAGAAGTACTATAACCAAATCCTAAAATAAATGAGGGAAAGAAATTGCAGTTTTGCACCTTTGTCAAGCTCCCAGACTGCTGTTCTCCATCCTGGAATACTTTCAGCGTCCTCATAGTACGTTATGTACTTTACATGTGGAGCCCTTGTCATGTTGGGAAATAGATCCTCACCATGATGGTGCTCAGCATTCATTCTTGTTTGTAAATCAGACCCATCATGTTCTGCCTGCAAAAAGAACACGAAGGGCTTACTAGGAAGGGAAAATTAACACTGTGATATACTCCCTCCGTTCCAAAATAGATGACTCCACTTTGTATTAACTTTAGTATAAAGTTAGTACAAAGTGAAGTCATGTATTTTGGAACGGAGGGAGTACCACAAGAAAATAGTCACAACAGTTTGAATAGCCAAAACATGGATATTGACAGCCAAGGCCTTCAGTTTGCACGTTTAGAACAATACCAGCAGGCAGAAAATAGAATACCTGTGGAGTCCTTGTTATGTTCACTTTTGGCCCAAGCCATTGCTTGCACCATGACAGGGAGTTGTAGGATACCTGTCATGAAACAGCTACTCAGTTGCTAATGTAGAGTAATTTTCTTTGTTCAACCAAATAAGATCGATTTTATGTAGGAAAAGCATTTGGTAGTACATACCGTTCCATCTCCACTGGAATTGTTAGGCTTTCCAGAAAAAGAATGACCTGATCTGGTAAGGAAAAATAATATTACAAAGTAGCGCCAGATAAATATTTCTGAAGACCAAAAGTAAAACCTTGGAATGTTTGTAACAGCTAAGAAACTCAAGAGTTAAAAAAAAGGCATGAAAAAGCTATTAACAATGAATAAGTGACACTGAAGTACTAATTACTAAAGCAGGAAAACGTGCCATGGACCTCTGAAAACTACCAGTTTCTTTAAAAATGAACTATTGCATGCAAATTCTATCTCCAGTGTGCCCAACCTTTCATAAGAAATAAAAACACAGAATAGATGACAATAATATAAAGCAAACTAAAATATTGTCAGTTCTTCACAAATATCTCAAAGTAGCAATGACATCATCAAATGTGCAATGCTATGTCAGAAACAGCTAAAACTGGAGAAGGACCCATTTGGCCCTCTAGATGAAACAAGTCAAGTTGTAGTCAAACAAACACTCATCTAGGAGAAGCAATTCACAGAAACAGACATGCGGAAACATAGACATCTGGTAATTGACTCAGATGAGCATGGGAACTTTTCAAATAAAGATCAGTGATACCTGCCTTGACAGTAGGGACCGTTCAAACTCATAAATCACATCAGTTATTATCCAATTATCTGGATATGGTTTGCCACTTGGTGCAAAATAGTATCCTACCTGCTTGATGAAAAACCATGAGCGACGATTAACAGTTTTTACAAATAAAGAAGAATCCACAACTATACCTCAGTCTTTGTATCAATGCCATATATGCAGAATACATTCTTTATTGGGGGTCTCTCCCAGGGCGTGAGAGGATTAAGAACTGGGTCACCCTGGTAGTACCTGAGATCAACAGGGACCAAAATACAAGGTCTTATATACTGCTTTTGGTTATAAGCTAGACTCTATTTTAAAAAAAACTAGACCAGTAGGGGGAGAAGCCCCTACTGATTTTTATTAAGAGAAGAAATGTGAGACAGCAGCGTACGAGCCGAGGCTCGAACCTGCGTCAGCCACGAGACACACCGCCTCGCTGGCCACTGGGCTAGGAGCCCATCCACAAGCTAGACTCTATTTGGTGGTTGACTAGTTAGTATATCAAGCAACCTTCTTTGAAAATTAGATATCAAGCATGAACATCATTTTTTCTTGAAGTTGAAGAGACTAAAATTACGATGTAGTAGCACTGCAGAACACACAACTAAAACTTACTTCTCCAGCTGATGGATAAGGGCTTTGCTCTGTGGGTCATAATCCAGCATAGTTTTGAACAAAGTACCATCTGAAACTTCTCTGGCAGAAAATGATAAGAGTGTTGGCTTTCCACACTCCATGTTGGATGTTATGTCCTCTGTTATGTCCATAATGGATGGATAAGCATCCGTACCTGAAAGGGAGAAACAGTAAAGACAAAAAGGAGTGCAACTGCTTAGTGGGGAAAAACATAAATATCTGCAACAACAGAAGTGACTTTACAAAGAACCTCGAACTGTAGGAACCTCGATACTGACGAGGGTTGTGGGCCATCCAGAATTGTCTGAACTATACTCCATCTCATCGCATTGTTGTCTGTTGATGTGGGCCTTCCCCTCAAAAAAATGCTTCCAGTATACATTATCAGCTTTGCAGTATTTTGAGAATGGCAAGAGCCATAAAGAAGCAGCAAATGAATTGAACATCAATCGGGCTGTCCCCTGAAACCAATATAGAAGTTTAGATGGTAAAGGTAGGAATGGGGATCATGTAAACAATATGACATATAATGCTATTGAATTTTTGGCAAGCTATGCACAATAGTTCACAATGCTGACAAGTATGGATTCTGGACACAACTGGACTTCTTAATTATACAATTTAAAACACAACAAAATATATGCTTCACAAAATCACAGCACATCAACAGGTCAGGTGCCCAAGACCATACTATGGCCACCAGTGAATATCTAGGACCATATTTTGAAGCCTACAAATCAAAAGATAGACCAGAAGGACAAGGCAACATATATATTAAGTGCTTGAAAACATAATTCAAAAGCACTGTTTGACTTGACTGTGGTCTCCAAAGTTGAAGTTTGACCATTAATTTCTCTTACAATATATTGTTAATGACTTCAATATCATGGTCACATGAAAGTGTTTTCAATACATATCTAATGTTAATATTGTTGTGTCACTAAGTCTGTTTTTGGAGTCATTGTTGGTAAGAGAAAATTTACATCTTACAATGCACATGCCTTTGTAAATCCAATGGATGGAGTAGAAACCAAAACATATAACAGCAACCACCGGTGATTGAATGAGGGCAAGTTATGGCAATAGAATAAAATACATAGAGAAAACTAACCTCAGTGATTGGAAGTCCAGACGTTGTCCCAGAGAGAGTGGCTCTGACTGATTCAGTAGATCCGAGAAGAGGGGCACCTGAAAGAAAGAGAAAACAGAAAGCGTGAAGAAAAGAAACAGTTATGGTAATGAATTAAGATTTCTGATTAACATACCAACTGCAAAGTATGCATGTATATGTTTGTCGAGCCATTGGATATAGTGCTTTGGGGCAATTTCTAGTTTCAACCATTCCAAAAAGTACCGGAATACATTGTTTCCCATGGAATGAGCAAAAACCAAAGATGGCCCTCCTCGAAGTTTCAATGCAATTTCAAAAGTTAATCTGCACAAGAAAGGACTCATAAGCATCACACACCAAGCTCCCTCCACATATAACAGTGATTACCCTTCTATTGTACAGAAATGCTCATAAATTGTTTCTTTTTGTCACTGTATCACAAATAACGTATGTGCTAACATAAAACTAATCATTCTTTAAAAACTTAAATGGGACATGATTAAGTAAAAATTGGGATAAGAAAGCTTATCACTTAGGAATGGAAGCTTCCAAAGATAGCTAGCATTGCATTATTCTTGCCGGTTATTGCAAACAGCTATTCCCTATATTCATGAATTTATGACATTTTGGACATCGGCACGGTATCCAACATGCAATATTTAAAGTTACTTCTTATATGGATACGTCAGTGAAGATAATTTAAATTATATACTATGATCAATGAAATTTCTTCCGTGATAAATCTAGTGTTGCCATTTTCAGCTGACAATCTAAATAGCTGTTTTATATGTCAACACAGTTTGTCAGCAAGCTTTAAAAACGTCATATATTTCTGAAATGAGGCAGCACGTCGGACGTCAGAAGTATGCTCAGCACTTATGGACATGATGCCAATTAAGTAAGCATCCTAAAACAGATAACTTAGAAGTGTTCTTGTCAATGTTTACTGGTGAGCTGAGATGTGCAAGGTGTCAACGTCATTAACGGTATATATGACTGTCACTCTGTCAGCCATGTGTTTTAAAACAAAAACGAAACCCAGAAAATGAACTGAGAGTGAGAGAATTGGTTGTTATATGACAACATGAGTTAAGTTTACTAACTTTAATTTATGAAAGTACAGATCCCTCTCCTCAAGCATTGATGGGGGTAGCCTCCAATCGTATGGAACAGCGATGATAGCATTAGCTTCAATACCAAAGTCTACACACCATTTGACCCATTCTTTCCATATTGAAGAAAGAGGACCTGAAACCTTGTCAATAATACCAAATGAGTACATTTAAAAATCGAACATTGCTCTTTCTATCTTTTCCATGAAGAAACGAATGGACGGTTTGATAATATACTAACAAACATGAAAATTATAAATGTGGGCAATACTTTCTTTCTTCTTTTTAGGAAAAACATGGGGAATTGCTAACTTAGGAAAAATGTGTAACATTCCAGCCTAAATATGCTTAGGCCTGCCCACTTCGGATGAACCACAGTGTCACGCTACCCCGGTTACGCTTTATTCCTCACTTCGTGCAAATGGGTTAATATACATTTGAAATTTTGGTTTATATGTTTGGTATAACTCCCTCCGAACTAACAAGGTGGAACTAACCCAACTGTTTACTCTTGCTCTACATGGGCTTTAGTAGGACATCTTTTTGTTGGGCCTGGGTCTCTCATACTATGGAATGTTATGTCAATGAAAGTAAATATAGGAGGTTGCCATCCATTCAAGGAACAAAATACATGGGTTCTTTTCAAATGGTTGAGAACAGTCAACTGTATCGTCTGCTCTTCATTAGATTGAACAAGAACAGTTACACCCATGGATGGTCGTGTTTTTCTCCATTGCACTAAGATAAGTATTGTGAGAGAATGAGGCAAGCAAATCAAAAATATTATGCAATGTAAAGCTTAGAACAGAATTAAGAACATGATCCATTCCTGACTAGTAACTACAACTGGGCAACCCGGTAATTACAACATCATCGGATGCCATAGCTGTTAATGATTTTGGTCACTTTTGCTCAAAGTTTGTGAAAGTAATGGAATGTCAAAAATAATAGAAGATCACACTACAGATGATGAAGTGCTACATAATATGAAACCAGTACTAGAAATAACTAAGGTATATAGTTTACCTGTTATATAACCAGGGTCCAACTCTGTAATCGCAGAAAGACCACTATCTGGCCTTGACTTGCATTCTGGATGGTCCGTCTGGTTATAAGGGTCAAGCAGCATGCACTTAAGCCAGCAATTTACAGCAGAGAAAAGCTGCACCATATTGAACAAACCAAATTAGACATAGAAAATTGATCAAATATTCATGGGAGCAACCTATCAAATCCATAAGGATCTATGTGGAGCAAAGTACCATCTGGTCCTCTACAGAGTACAGTACACATTCTTTGAACATGTTAGACATCATTGTAAGACCGAAGCCTAGTTTGGCCAGACAAGGGCTTGCCATGTGATCATGGGAATGGTCACATATAGTTCTGCGTCTTCTCAAATTTGGGAGGTGAGGATGAAATCCCGAGCGGTAAATGAATTATTAACAAAAAAATTGAAAGATCCAGCATGCTGCTGGCATTCATTGATTTAGCAGAAGAGAGCGGAAAACATTGTTTGATCAAGTGATCATATGGAGGAAAGAAAAAGATACAACAACACCACTAAGAAACGACTGCCTCTATCTCCCAATTTGGTCCCGGAAGGGATGCTCTAGGCTCTTAGCCCCTGCCAGACGCCACAAATCCAAATTAGCCCTGATTCTGCCAAGGATATCAGCCGTGCAGGTCATCTTTCCCCTGAAAGTGCATCCATTTCGTTCTTGCCGGATTTCCAAGTAATTAGGATGATGATTGATTTGATGGCTTTTCTCTCCTGTCCCGGCGCCGCGCGGCGGATGAGATCCTGAACCCTGGTTGTGGTGCAGCCCGCAGCCTCCCAGATGCGCGTGTTCAGTGCACCGCAGCCCTTCCAGGTCGACGCCTGAGTCCAAACTTACAAGGACAGTGGGCACTCCCAGAACAGATGGTAGGAAGACTCGAGGTTCCTTAAACAGAGCTGGCAGAAATACCCATTTTCCCAGCTGTGACGCTGCAGCCAGTCATTGCACCACAGCCGGTTGAGATGCAGTAGCCAAGAGAAGAGCTTCATCTTCCCCGGCGCCCAGGGCTTCCATATGATCGATCTTATCGCCCCGTTGTTTGCTGGTGGGAATTGCATGATTACGCAGAGATACCCATACAACGAATTATTATATGTAGAACTACAGGTTACGGTGTCTCGAAATTAACCACAAATTACTACTAGTAACTGTAATTTTCTCACAAGTGTACCGCAAATTCATCCTATGCACAACTGAAGCCAGACAGGAACCAATGGAAAGGTTCAAATCGGCTGCCTACTTCACTGGCCACTAACAAACCTGAAAGCTAAGTTTGGAAAGGATGTTACGGGCTAACAACTTTAGGCCAACAGAAGCTGTTCCCCAGTGTAACTGGCAGAAGAAAATAAGCAGGTGCCTGAATCAGCACAGATTGTTCTAAGTCTATGGACCAGCTGGGAGAGCAGATACGCACAATAACAATCCCCAAACAACATAAATTGCTAAAACTAGCGTAGTAATCTGATATTTCGGGTGGTACGGCTGAGGGATCCCGACCTTGGTGGAGTCGAGCCAGACGGAGTCCAGGGGGTTGAAGTCGAACGGCGAGTAGGGGCAGTCCAGCACCGACCACGCCCGCAGCTGCGTCGACGCGAATCCCGGGATTATTATCCCGGAGAGCTTCCGGTAGTCGAACTCCGCCTCGCCGTCCCCTAGTCCGGCGGCCACTCCCACTGATGCCGCGGCCGCCGTTGCCACCGCGATAGCCATCGCGCAGGCGAGGCCGCCAGATCGGAACCGCCATGGAGGCATTTCGAGGTGATTTGGGCTGCTCTAGACGCAGATTGGTCGACTGGAGCAATAGGTGGAGCTCTAGGCGTTTCGGAAGGACGACGGGGAGTACGTGGGGCAATCTGGGCCGTTCCTTTTGAAGAGGACGGCTGTAAACTCCCTCTTCATTGGGTTTCTAGGTGCCTTTTTCTGCATCATATAATAACCTTAGGCAACCTTTCTTTTGAAGATTGAATCTTTTCATTTGCATCCTAATAAATTTAGGCCATATTTTATTTGAAAACACAATCTTTTACTAATTCTTCACTAAAAAGCTTTTTTATTCTTCCATGTGTATCTAGATGATACTTACTTTAGACAATCTAGATACAGGAATTTAGTCTTTGATTCTTATAACTCTCATGTCATCCGAAGTTAATACTCTCCCCGTTTGCAAATAACTGACGTGGTTTTAGTTCAAATTTTCGAACGGAGGTAATAATAAAAAAGATGACACAATAGAACATATGAGAGAACCTCAACGTGAACGAATTGAAATTCATATTGACTCCCTTGACTCTTAGTTCAACTGTTAACCAAAAGCTATTTCTATCGACATTTCTCCTCCTCCCCCTCCACGCTAGCAAATCATTATATGTGGCGAGACTATGAGTCGGCCGATGTATCATTTGTGTAGGTTGACTTCATAGCTATTGAGGGTGTGAAAGAAAGAAATTAAACGGAACCGACCTAAAAGAAGATCTGCTATTGACAATGTATTGGTCGAATCAACAATATAATTGAACAACCTTTCGATACACGTGAATCCCCAAAAGGCATGATTAGAGTGAGGGTGGGGTTTTGGCCAAACCAACCTAGGTGTAGCTTCCCTATGCTTGCTTGTGTACTCTAATACTCCCTCCGATACAAAAAGTATCGCGGTTTTGAACTAAGGCTGAACTAACCTTAGTTCGAAGTGGCGACATTTTCTCCGACCAGAGGGAGTACTTTCTTTATCGATATGGGTTCATCAATGTGTTAGCATGATGTGAGATTTTTTTGGCCAACTTTCAAGTTTAAACCTAACTTCCTGATCAACAACCAGACACTCGTTTTTAGCATGAACCTCCACCATCGGTTAGAGTGTCACATCTCGAATAAATGGCATTTGATCGCTTCAAGAATTTAATAGTAGAAAAATAGGAGGATAGGAATCCATTGTAGTTTTCCTGCATGGGTTATTTGATTTGTAAGATTTAATCAATATATGTCTGTGATGATTCCTTTGCACTATTTTTTTGCGGGTGATTCCTTTGCACTAAATTTCATAGAAAAAAAGTGTCTACTCAAACTTCATTGAACTAGTCCCCTTTCCCAAGGTACAACCAACTTAGGGAGAAAAACATGTAAAAATCAAATATGCACGACATTGCAGTAGTGTTTTTTTTACAAGCGATTTGAAATCATACAGATAAAAAGGCCATAAGATGTTGGAATGAATGAACAGTTCCAATAGAATTTAGTGCAGATGAACTGTATGATTTGCAATCTTACAAAACAAATGCCACTCGTAGTGAAAAATCTGAAGGACCATAACCTCCAAAAAATCCTACGGAATCTTTAGAATAAAAAAGGGCACATAGACACTACCCAGTGTCAGCTTTCACTTTTATGTTTCTCGACTTGTCTGGCACATCTAGGGCCCGTTCGGTGTGCGGGAGTGGACGGAGCTGCAGTTAGAAATCTCGAAACGGGCAAAACGGTGCTTCCCAGATCTGCGGATTTTGAGGAGCCGGTGGATTGCCGAACGGGCCTTTAGATTTGAAATTTTGTGTGCTGCAGATACATGATGTGTGTCCCTGCAAAAAAAAAATACATGATGTGTGTATGTACTAGTAGTATTGTTTTTAAATAAAAAATTATTTGGAGTAATTATAGGTGCACCAGATATTTTTCCCTGTTTTTTTAGAAGGATATACTTTTCCCAGCTAACAGCGTTTTTCTCTTAACATTGCGTTAAGACAAAGCCTCTTTCTAGCCCCCGCCTCCTCCTCCAAGAAAAGCTAGGGTTCGTGCCTCTCGTCGGCTCCGCCGTAGGTCTGCCTCGTCTCCGGTGGCCCTAGGGCCATGGAGGCGTGGTGGATCCTGGCAAGGGCCGGCGGGAGGCTCCGTTGTTAGTCGTTCCTTCAAAATTTATTAGGGTTTGTGTCCTACTCAGGAAGACGAGACGGTGGCGGCTCCCTAAAGATGGAATAAAGGTCTCCCCGCCTAGTCCCCGTTCCGGTGGTGCGTCTAGCATCGTTGGTGGGCGTGTGGAGGTGTGTCTCCGGCGGATCTATCCTCGGTGGATTTGCTCGGATCTGGTTGTGGTTCGTCATGTTTGTGTGTCTTGAGTTGGATCCTTTCGATCCACGTTATTCTTCATCGTGGCGGTTGCTGTTGCAGTGCGCTGGTCCCACGGGCTTTAGCACGACGACTTCCGACTGTCTACTACAACAAGTTGTGCCCGACTCCGCGAGGAGGGGTGATGACGGCGGCGCGCCTTCGGCTCGTTTCAGTGATTGTAGTCGTCGCTAGGTGGTCTACGGATCTGGATGTAATTTTTATTATTTCTAGTGTTCGTTGTACTGCCGTGATGGAAGATGAATAGATTGAAAGTTTTCTCGCAAAAAAAAAAACAGCGTTTTTCTCTCTTTTTTTTTTATGGGGGCGTTTTGTTTTTCTCTAAAAAGAAAAAAAACCTACCAGAAGTTACGGGCCCGCGGAAGAACCCCTCGAAGGCTCGATATCCAACAAGTGCGATCCAATAATTTCGGCCCATGTATATTATTATTTTTACTCCTAAATCCCAAGATGCTTCTTCTTCCTCGGTTCCTCTTCCCGTCCCCCTTCCCCGACCCCTAGAGCGAAGAGGCGCCGCGCGGCGCGGAGACGGCGATGACGCTGAAGGGCATGTGGGGGCAAGTGATGGGCAAGGTTCGCCGGATCTTCCCCAAGAAACGCCCTAACCTCTCCTTTCAAGGCCTCCTTTCCCCCTTCTCGGTGCCGGTCGCCGTAGGAATGATGTGCGTTTCTCTCTCTAATCGCAGAAGGGAGAGGCGGTGCGGGAGCTGGAGGTCTCCATCCGGGCCAAGGTTCGCAAGGGGCGCGCCGCGGCCGCCCCGCCCCAACTGTTTTTTTTTCTTCGAGGTGATGGCATATTGATCTTCTGGGTCTGGGTGTGCTGCTGCTGCTGCTGCTTCAGGGCAACGTGACCCAGATGGAGGACGCGCTGCTCCGGGCCTGCATGCTGTTCTCGAACCTGAGCTACACCGCGACCTCTGCGGTGGTCAGTCTCGTTGGAGCGTTCGCTTCTGGTCAAGGTGACTCTCTCATGGATCTGTGACGCCATTTGCTCACAAATTGCTGCTTAATGGAGTAGAATTGTGCTATGAATCCACTTAACAGAATGGTTTTTAAATTTGCGTGTGTTTTAAAAGGATGTGAATTGCGGTTATTAGAACCAAATTGGAGTACTGTCTGCTCCGAGTCCCTTCTTGATGTCTATGCAAGAGCCAGTCCAGGGCAGTCCCTTCTTGATGTCTATGGCAGTTCTCTCTTCGAAGAGATAATAGCCTCTTGACCTCTTCCGACCTTCCAAAGAACCGTGTGTCCTCCGAGGAATGGTGTCTGTTCAAATGGGAAGATCATCCTTTCCACCTTTCTCATAACCAGTACACACTGTTTTTCTTATGTTATTACCATTTGTTCCCATTAAACAACTCGTGAAGGATGTTGATATTCCTTTTTACGTTTGCTCGCCACACCTCGACTCCTTCACATATAAACCATTGTTGTTTAGTTTCTGGAATATTTATCTCTACCATGGGTTCTTGTATAAAATAAAGTTGCTTAACTATCACCGTTGAGCTTCCTTGCAGAGGTTTACTGTTGGTACCACACATGCTTATATATTTTCTATTTTGCAGTACATAAAATTGTTGGGGGTCAACCTATGCCTCGACTATTCAGGCTTGGTTTGTCTGCTGGTAAGGCTATGAACCTGGTACTGGCCCTTGTATATTAATAGTGGCATGCAAATGCATATGCAAGCTTTATATTTCCAAGTTGTTAAAGATGTCCTGTTCCAAGGCCAATGCAACTTTCCAGCCAATTTAGCTGAGAACTAGTGGTACATAATTGTTTTTTCATTCCTTTGAATTGTTAAAATTGAACTGATATCCATTTAGCGCTCGCCTGGGAATTAGAAACATTTTTTAGAGCACGTTAACGATATGTACTAGTTATTGAACTTCTGCAAGGTTGATTTCATTATTTATATTCCAAAATTCAACTGGAAGGGCACATGTTGGCTACTGTGGAACAATAGCCACACTCAGTTTTGTTCATTTAAGTACACTATGTTTACTGTAAAAACAACTTGGCGTAGTTGAGGAAGCATGTAGTCTGTTAGATACTTGCAGCAGTAGATGGTCTTTCAAAATTTAGATTAAACTGAACCTGCTAGCTGCTAGCATATTTCTCCTGGCCTGGCAGAAAACAGGTCTAGGGAAATAAACCTTGGGCATGACCTTCAAAATTATTCGATGAATTGAGTCGTATTTGGTCTTGTGCTTGCATTAAACTTTTTTTTAGTGAAATGCTAATCTGATGGAGCAATATTCCAGGTGTTGGTTTGACTGCAGGGAAGATGATGTATTATGAATCGTTGCATGCATCTAGCCTATACATATTGGGCCGTGGAGAGGAGCCCTTTGAGCGCTTGAAAATGGAGCTCGCTAATATGTGTGGTTTGCTAAATCATAATAGCTATTAGCTAAAAAAATCTGTGTCAAGTGTACTAGCTAACTGCTCATTTCACTTGCAGAATACTTACTAAGCATAGTGATGAAAAATTAGCGGTTGAAGCTGTAAAAAAGCATTTCTTTGCCGAGAATCTCTACACTGATCAATACCAGGATAAATTACTTTTCCGGTGGCGCCAACGTAACTCGTATGTTGACAGCACCTATCTGGAAAGGGTGAAGGAGATTGAAGCAAACAACTCAGTGGATAAGGACAAAACAATGTCTGGCCAGACAACGGTAAAAAAAAATGCGACTTACAACTGATCTTGCGGGTTTTAAGAACTCAGAACATAAAGAGGCATCCTTGTTTTATGGAGGGAAATCTATGCATCTTTTTGCAAGCAAAAGTTTATGCCTTTTTTGCATCCATACTACCGAAGCAAATCAAAGCAACATCATTCTTCTCTTCATGTTTGTAGGGATCATTTGGGAACCTCATGGAGGACCCACTGGCCTGTATACTGGGTTCTCCAGACAGCAACATGGAGAATGATAAACCGCCTGAGCGCACAGCTACTATCCTCAGGAAAAGAGACCTGCGAGCTCGGAGAAGTCAGCGGCATCATCGTCGACATGCGGCATTGTGAAGGTCCGATATTGTCACTTCCATACATGGAGCAGTGATACTTGATGTTCGAATATTTCCGTTCCCTTCGACAATGTTGCAAACACACTTTTGATATTCTATAAAGAGCTCACGTGAATCTGAGCTCCATTGCGCCACACACTACATGTGGCAAAGAATGTCAGTATACATTTTTGTTCTCTTGTTTCTTCATTGCGCTAACTTGAGGCTGCTACTGTGTCGTGAATTATAGAATGCACTTTAGCGCCCAATCTGGGTAGCCCATTGTAGATCCAATCGCTAGAAATCACCCGAAGGTTAGGATTACTGTAGCCCCTGACTTGTATTCACCGGGTCAGAGATCTCGTTCTGTTTTCATCTGATCAGAAAAAAAAAAGACTACTGTACCGTACATACTCTGTTGCCACGCCTTTTCTTGCAACAGCAGGGCGAGTGTTGTCTAGACTAAGACTGGGCCTCTCCATCAGGCCATGCATTTGCAAAATACTGGGGCTAATTATGTTGACAAAAATCATAGTTACTCCTTATTCTCAGTTGGTGTATTACAACCCTGGGGTGACATGTGTAGTTCACCGATGTAAAGATATACTCCCTCCGTTCACAAATATAGATAATCTTTTAGTATATTTCAATATGGACTAAATACAGACTGAAATGAGTGAACCAATACACTAAAATGTGTCTGTACATCCGATTCGCAGAAAAGTTAGAACATCTTATATTTGTGAATGGAAGGAGTATTTCATAAGGTACATACTACATAGCTGCTCACTGTTCCCTGATGTGAAGGGATTACTATCCTTTGTGGTGTCTTCAGGTAGCTCATTAATAATAGTTGAATAAAAGGACGTAGGTTTAGATCCCTGGGAAATGAAAATGGTGGTCAGGCTCGGAATGGGTATTTAGCACTGCATGTGCAAGACTTGGCTTTTAGAAGAAGAAAATGCAAAATAGGGTGAGATGAGCATTATGCGGATTAGGATAGGAGAGATTAACAATATTTCTCCATCTGTGTGCGCCCCTACTATCTACTTCCTCCGTCCGGAAAAACTTGTCATCAAAATGGACAAAAAGGATGTATTTAGAACTAAAATACATCTAGATACATCCCCTTTTATTCATTTTGATGACAAGTATTTCCAGACGGAGGGAGTACTATAATCAGCCAGTTGGGTTTTAGGGGTTCAGGGGGTATGATATCTGATTTTATAGTTTGGGGTACCATTTAAATTGACCAAGGTCATTCCACTCCCCTCTAGCTACTTCAGCTAGCAATTGTAATCATTCTTATGGTCTGGTTCGGACAAGACGACGGGGGCAAAATGCAAGGTGAATTGGGAGATTGTTTGCCGGCCTCTTGAGTATGGGGGGCTTGGGGTTCTCAACACCGACAAGTTCACTCGGGCTCTCAGGTTGCGGTGGCTGTGGTATGAATGGAAGGATGCCACCAAGATGTGGGTGGGGATGGGAAACCCATGCGATGAGGAGGACCTCAACTTTTTCTATGCTTCCATCACCATCATCGTTGGTGTCGTGGATTTGTCACGGCAGATGTCCTAATGTAAGGACTTAGTCGCGAGGCCAACACATCTATGTGGTAGCTTGAAGGGGTTGAGCGGAATCAAGAGACGCAACACACAAGACGAGGATTTAGACAGCTTCGGGCCCCGGGAAACATCATCTGGAATAGCCCTACATGTTGTTTGTGGCTAGGTCTCATTATGATCATGAGGGAGTCGCCGTAAGCCGGCTCTCCTCTTTGTGTCTAGCCCAAATATTGTTTCTTGTTGCTTGTCCCTCTTTGGGGAGCCCTGCCCCTCCTTATATATGTTGAAGGGGCAGGTTACATGTGGAGTCCTATTAGGATTAGGACTAGTCTATCTCTAATACAAACCGGATACAAGTACAGGTCTTAACTCTTTGTAAGACAAATATTCCTCACGCCTTTCCTCTTAAACCGGCCCACCATAGTATGAACCGGCCTTCTGGGCCTTGGGCCTTGTCACCGTCTGTCCCGCCTGCCGGATTACCAAAGAACCGTAAACCGCCAGGTCCAAACGGGTCACCAGTGAATCGTCAAGTCTTAGCCGGGTCTCAAGTAAACCGCCAAGTCCGGCCGGGTTATACTTCCAGCCGGTTTATGCCGCGAGTATATCCCCGACATTAGCCCCTAGTTTAATTTGGATTTATCCATGTTAAACTGATCCTGTAAAACAAATACAAGAACAAATTTGATAGATTATGCTCCGGGTTAAGAGTTCTTGTAAACCGGCATCTAATCATCCTTAAGTCCTTGTCATTTCCTCCTTCTAGAAAATCCGGGTCAATAACCAGCTTCATACTCAAATTGCTGATGTTGGCTTCTCATAGAAAAATATTGTGAAGAATAATCCACTTGAGTCGGCTTCCAAAGCGCCGGCTTAAGAAATATTGGTCTTGAAATACTCATCTGATATTCAGCCGGTTTGAAGATGTAAAACTTGCCGGTTTAATATTACCAAAATTGCCGGTTTGTAAATATGGATGGCACCGAGTCATAATTGTTACCAACGCCGGCTCATAATTGTTGCAGACACCGGGTCAATCTGGTTTGCTCAGAACTGAGAATAGAAGATTTTTCTCCCTTATATCCATATTACCTGTAGCCCCCAAGTCTTGAGAAGAACAAAGTGATGGTTTAAGACTTGTTCCCATATAATTACTGTCACGTTGAAGAAATCCATTTTGTTCATCTCAGTCACTAGTAAAAACTGAATACTCCATATATGTAGCCCCCAAGTACCGGGTCATTATGTCATAATGAGTAGGGACTTTATAAATATGATCATGTAGATTTCAACAATAACGTGTAGCCCCCAAGGGCCGGCTCAGTAAGATGATATTGAGCTGGTACTACTTTATATATACTTCTTTGAAAAGAACATCATATAATGTAACCCCCATCACAGGGCTTCAACCCACGTCCACAAGGTTAAGAGCTTTGTGCTTTACCAACTGAGCAATGGACCTTTAAGACTTGTGTACCTTTGAATTGTTGATAGGAGCAATTGGTAGCCCCCAAGGGCCGGCTCATTATGATGTGATGAGTCGGGTCTTCAATAAGACTAACAAAAATTACTTTGCATTAGCCCCCAAGTGTCATGGCGCATGCTTGCAGCGACATGAGACTTGCATATTTGATGTAATCTCAATTTGAATAATGTAGCCCCCAAGTGTCGGGTCGTAAGCCTGCAGCAACTTGGGACTATTCCTTCCATTGTAGAATAAATCATATCCTTTGATAAAATAATAGTCATTGCGCTAAAGCGACTTTGAAAACCTCAATAATACCGGTTATTAATAACCATAATAAAAATCTAGCCATGTTGGCTATTCAAGATAATATAATCTGGTATGAAAAACCTTATTCATTCAATATCATAATGAAAATTCAGCCAAGTTTGGCTATTTGAATAATATAACCCAATGATTTATAAGCGCATGATTCCAATGGCGCAATCCAAATATGTACTGACGACTTATAGTTCAAAGCCAGGCCGGGTTAACAAACACCAGATAATTTCTCATCATATACTGGCGACTTATCCTCCTAAAGCCAGGCCGGTTTAATAAACACCGGATAATTTATCATCATGCTTTATTCAACCTGTTTCTGCATACAACAAGTTTAAAGTGTCCTGGCGGTTTACCGCCGGACGGGTCATAATGCCCAACATATAACTCAGGTTTATAACCAAGGCTGCACTTAAGAATAATCAAATATGAAATATATCATACCTGTGACATTGAATCACATCATTGGTTTACCAATTTTTTGTAGTAAGGGTGATAACCCCAATCTTGAGTAATGATAACTCCTTTCATACTGTGCCGGTTTATGATAAAACCGTACCGGGTTGTGATAAACACCGGTTTAACCATATATAATACTGGCGACTCGTAGTCAAACCAGACCGGGCTGATAGTCTCCGGATTATGATTTAATTATGTACTGACAACTTGTAATTGAAAGTCAAGCCGGGTTAATGAACACTGGTTTACTCCATAATAAGATGATAACATAAAATCAAACCGGGCAGATAGTCTCCAGATTAAGATTTGACCGTGTTCCGCCAATTTTGTAATTGACAGTCGAACCGGATTAACAATGTCGGTTTAAAAACGCAACAGAAGTAAAAGGTCTTTAGCAAAAAAGAAAAGAATTCAAGCAAAGGCAAAGATAAGATCATTTGCAAATGAGGCTTTAAGCCGATCAAGAGGCATTACCATGGTCGGACACGACCAAGCCCCCAACAGGCATAGCTATGGTTCGAGTCAGCCAGGTCCCCAAATGATGCGTTGGCATTACGCCGATCAAGAGGTGTAGCGATGGTTAGGGTTCGACCAAAGCCCCCAAGTGATGCTGTGGCACTAGGCCGATCAAGAGGCGTAACTATGGTTCAGACATGACCAAGTCCCCAAGTGATGTTGTGGCTTTTCGCCTACCAAATGGCGTTGCTATGGTTCGGACATGACCAAGCCCCCAAGTGATATTGTGGCACTGCTCCGATCAAGAGGTGTGACTATGGTTCAGACATGACCAAGCCCCCAAATGATCAATAATATGATAAGCCAATAAGGCATGATGCCCATGTTTGAACCGCGCATCATGGCAGCAGGTCCTCTTTGGCACCCTTTAACTTTTTGCAAGAGATAAATCCTTCTTGAACCAGACGTTAAACCGGATATTGAGAGCTTCAAAACTTTGTGGGAGACATCTTTCCCTTGAACCGGATTTTAAACCAGAATCTTCATTTTCAGCCGGAAATTTTCTGACGGCCTTTAAACTCGAACTTGCAAGAAGTTAATTCCTTTTTGAACCGGACATTTTTAAACCGGGTTTGAGAGCTTCAGAATTTTGCAAGAGATAATTTCCTTTTAAACCGGATTTGAACCAGATACTAAGGGCTTCAGCGCTGTGTGGGAGACGGGATTTTCTTTAAACCGGACTATAAACCGGAAGCATCATCGTGAGCTGGAATATTTCTGACGGCCTTTAAATATGACAGTATCCTCCGGGACCGGGTGTCCCTTCAACATCCTGGGGCACTCGAATTTGCTGAAACTGGCAAGACTTGCTGCGTCATATCATCGTAGCCCCCGAGTCTCAAGGTGACTCTAGGAGTTGGTTTGAGATTCTCCGTGTTTGACCATAGCAGAAGGTGTATATCATTGATGTTGATAACATGATGTGAATCCATAGAAAGTTGAGGTGACTGCGGCGGGTTATAAATGATCCCGTACGAGTCGTGTCAGCAACTCGGCCAATGGTTCCTTCCAACTGGCGATTTGAAGTTAACCAAACTGTAGTGGCGACGACTTGTGCGTCTGTCCATTGAGCCACCCAGTGCAGACGACGGTTGATAGAATATGATAATTTGTCTCCAATTTGTTGAAAGAAAAAACCGGGCTACCCAAGCTGTGACTTGCTCATACTCAATAAATAGCCCATGCAGACATGTACGGCCCCATATGTTGATGTAGACCGGGCTGCGAAAAAGGATGACAAGGATGACCGCAACATCAGAGGCAGCTCGGACAGATGAGTCGGCCGCGTCATTGCAAGCCGGTGCAGACGGGGAAAATCGGCCGTATGCTGATGTAGACCGGACTGCGGGGACGGCGGCCTGTGCACGCGTTATTGGGTAATTCGCACGGTCGAGCAGACGGATGAATCGGCCGCAGCGTTGCAAATCGATGCAGACGAGCAAGTTGTCATCCGCGTTGTAAACCGGCGCAGACGCATGAACCGGTGGCCAGGGCGGACGGGCGAGTTGTCCGTGGTGTTGTAAGGTGATGCGGACGGGCGAGTCGGCCGGCGTGTTGATGTAAACCCGACCGTGATACGCGTGTCCGTGAATGGCACAAAAATTGTCCTGTGTAAAAATATTATAGGATAGAGTAATTGTTCTTTGAAGAAAATAATATGTGCTAATAAAACAGACTGAAATGGATATTACCTGGTATTTTTTGTCGGATGATCATGGATACTGATGTGGATAATGCTCGACGTGCTTGATAAAAAATAGCCGGACAGATGTACGTCTAATGTAGCACTAGCACCCACGTGGATCTTCCTTTTCTTTTCCCCCTTCTTTAAATATCTATTGGCCCTTGAGATCCAAGTCAATGTGCTTGATACACAACAAGCGTTCATTAGTAATTGAGCATGTGGATAGCAATGCTACCTGAATAATGGTTTTCTTGCAATGTATCAGACTGATCATCAGAGTTGCTTGTCCGGGCACAGCAATTAAAAATAGATCTAGTATCCAGTATCCCTTGGCCTGGCCAGCCATTAACCATTACATCTAGTGGTTGTGTGCCTCCATACGGCGCTCCACCGGCTGCTCGTCGTGACAATAAGAGCATTATTGCATGCTGAAGATGAGCATACACACGCCTATTGCAATCTTGATAAGGCAGTCAAAGCGGAGGGGCAACAAAGCGAGCTGGAGGGGTAAGCTGGAAAAGGCCAAAGCGGGGCGGCGACTTAACAGTAGCATTGGCGGGTTACGGCCTCTGCAATTTCCAGCGAAGAGCGACCCGGCAATGCGAGGGTCGGCGCTGACAGAGCCGCGCGAGCACAGGGGCCGGGACGGAGCAGAGGCAAAGGCAACTCAGTGCGATATGGAAGTGGTGGTGACTTGGCAGGCGGGTCACAGCTGAGATTCAGCAGCTGCTAGAGGCGAAAAACAGCATAGGTGGCCGCCGGGCTGGGCGGCTCGGTGAAGCAACCCTGGCGCAGACGACAGAGCCGGTCAAGCCCTCGGTGACTCGAGAGAGAGTGCTGTGGTGCCTCGCCCCTGCTGCCGCTGAGACGTGGGCGGCGGCTCGTCCTGTTGTGATGGTGGAGTCCATCCAGCGACTCAAAGCAAGGTTGAAGCGAAGATGTTGTGGCATAATTCGGCCGCAACGGCAGTTCCGCGGCAGCTCAATACTCTCCAGTGACAGCTCGCAACGGCGGGTCAGAACAGCATATTAGAATGGCGGGTCACCGGTGAGACAAGCAACGATGGCAGACCGACTCGGGACGGGCCACGGCGGGTCACGACCGCAAAGGCGCTTCTTCAACCCGTCGCTGCCGCGGACGCACCTCTACACTTGGCAGCTCAAGTTCGTAAGGCGGGCCAGCTCTCAGGCGCGGCCTTGAAGGCAGGTAGGCCAGCGCGAGGTGAACCGGCGATGTGGAGCTAAGGCTCCTGTGTTACGGCAGCGGCTAGCTACTTGTCACGAGGTTGTAGCGGTGACGGAAACAGGCGGCAACTCGCCGCGGGGCCGCTTCAGGTACCAAACTGGCGGGTCGACGGATTGATTTAACATGAGGATGGCTCGTAGCCACTGCAGAATTGACCCGGCGAGGTGAGTTGGCAGTCCGAAACAACAGAGGAGGCCTTCAATTGGAACTGCGGCCACCGGCGGGGGGCGGGATGAGGCCGGTAAGGCGAGTCAAGTTCGTAATCTCATCCGCTTACCGTCGCTGACTCCTCCAGGCGAAATACAGCGAGTTGAGTCGGCTCAGATCCGGGTTGTGGCTGCGTTCGTTTCCTGGTCGTACCTCCAGTCCAATTCTCGTATCGTCTGCAGCGATGTTTGCCTTCAATCCGGAATACAAGATGCCTTCGGTGGATTTTTGCAGCGGCGCGTAGCGGAGGCAAGGTGAACCGGCAAAAATAAACCGGCGATGGCGACTCAGGGGAAGCAAAATTTTGACTGCGACTTCGTAGAGGCGAGACCAGCTTGGCGCGAGGTGGATGCGCCTCGAGGTCATGGAGAGGCAAAAAGAGCGGCAGGACGGAGATTAAACCGGATCTCCGGTGGCCGGGTGGTTTGACCAGGGCCGGCGGCTCGTTGGCGGCGGATTGAAGACGGGGTTGCGAAGGCAGAGGAGCGGCAGCGGCTTCATTGCATAGGTGACAGCAAAAACCGGCGGCAGCTGGAACTTGGAAGAAAGCCAACACGGCGGGGCTGCGTCCGAGCCGCCGGAGCAGGGGCGCGGGTTTCAGAGCTCCTCCAACGTCCCAGTTCTTCTCCGGGTCGTCATTGCTTTGACCGATTTTTTTTTTCTCTTTCAATCTTGCGTAACATGTGGACCCCAGATTGCTTGATTCCCAAAACGTGGCCGCAAAAATTTCTCCGGATTCCCATCTGACTTGGTGACCCGTACGCAACGGAGACTTTAACCATGTTGGTTTCGGCGAGTTATGAATCCGGATTTTACGCGTCGGCGAAACAAGCAGCAACGAAAACTATGTTCCCCAGACGAACGGCAGTGACTTATCTCGAACTCAAATATTGTCCTGCTAGATCCAAAGCTGAGCAACAAATTTTACTGACCCGGATGCGGTTCTGCCCAAGATCTTCCGAGATGGATTATACCGCATCATTATTCCGTGCCAGTTCTTCTTCGTCCGGAGCATGACGAACTCGTCAATCCCTCCCTCAGAGAGCCCTCCAAAAACTCAACACCACGGTGGGCGCCAACTATCGTGGATTTGTCACGGCATATGTCCTAATGTAAGGACTTAGTCGCGAGGCCAACGCATCTATGTGGTAGCTTGAAGGGGTTGAGCGGAATCAAGAGACGCAACACACAAGACGAGGATTTAGACAGCTTCGGGCCCCGGGAAACATCATCCGGAATAGCCCTACATGTTATTTGTTGCTAGGTCTCATTATGATCATGAGGGAGTCGCCGTAAGCCGGCTCTCCTCTTTGTGTCTTGCCCCAGATATTGTTTCTTGTTGCTTGTCCCTCTTTGGGGAGCCCTGCCCCTCCTTATATATGTTGAAGGGCCGGGTTACATGTGGAGTCCTATTAGGATTAGGACTAGTCTATCTCTAATACAAACCGGATACAAGTCCAGGTCATAACTCTTTGTAAGACAAATATTCCTCACGCCTTTCCTCTTAAACCGGCCCACCATAGTATGAACCGGCCTTCTGGGCCTTGGGCCTTGTCACCGTCTGTCCCGCCTGCCGGATTACCAATGAACCGTAAACCGCCAGGTCCAAACGGGTCACCAGTGAATCGTCAAGTCTTAGCCGGGTCTCAAGTAAACCGCCAAGTCCGTCCGGGTAATACTTCCAGCCGGTTTATGCCGCGGGTATATCCCCGACAGTTGGTAACGGTGCGAAGACCCCCTTCTGGGACTCTCCTTGGCTCCTTGGACGCAAGCCTAAGGACATTGCTCCGCTCATCTATGAGGCCTTCAAGAGAAAAAATTGGAAGGTGCGGGAGGCGCTCAAGCACAATGCGTGGATACTCAAGATCAAACCCCCCACCGTTGTTTCTGTTGAGCACGTCACACAGTTCTTCGCTCTCTAGATGCTCCTCCTCAAGGTCCATCTCGACGATCTCACCGAGGACGACATCCTTTGGAAACATACGGCAAGTGGGCAATACTCGGCGGCCTCTGCATACAAGGCGCAATACCTAGGGATGGTCCTCTCACCCATGGATAAGATGGTTTGGAAGGCTTGGGCACTTTCAAAAATCAAATTCTTTGCTTGGTTGGCGCTCCAAGATAGAATTTGGACCGCCGATAGGTTGGCAAAGCATGGGTGGCCAAATTGTGATCTTTGCTCTTTTTGCAAGAGGGTGCAAGAATGCGGACCTCACCTCTTCTACAAATGCCGCTATACTCGAAGGCTTTGGTCATTGGTCATCGAGAAATTCCTCATTCTCGGGCTAGACACTTCCGCTTGGCCCTTCTTTGACCCGGTTAAAGATTGGTGGGCGAGTACTTGCGCCGACGGCACGCCAATCCGACAAGCCAAGGCATCCCTCACCATGCTCGTGTCATGGACAATTTGGAACGAGCATAACGCAAGAGTTTTCAAACATAAGAGTGCTCCACCGACAATCTTGCTCTCCTCCATCTCTACTGAGGCCAACCTTTGGATCGTCGCCGGTGCAAAAAAGCTAGGGTCTTTAATTTTGCGAGAATAATCCGCATGCCGTGTAATTGGGTGACTTGTAACAAACTCTTTTCTCTCTTATTTAATGGATGAGGCAAAGCTTTTGCCTCCGTTTTAAAAAAAATCATAAATCATGCCAGTAGAAATAAATGATTATTCTGAATCTGGAGTAAACTTCAAAAAACACCAATGATATTTCTGCAGCTCAAATGACGAAATGATATAACTTATCGGACGAGTACTGCCATGCAGGCTAACGTATAATCATCCATGAAAAACAACACACTTGACAGTTTTATGCACTCTTATTCCCCCATCATCAAGCATATGGTAGATCAGGCACACGCCTCAGTACTCTGCCCCCAGAAGTGCAAGCATCATATCTTCATAGTCTCTGCTTGTTTCCTTGGAAACAGCCTTCTCCAGCGGGACGCTGTTCCTCTTCTGGTACGCCTCCTTTATCACCTTCAGGTCCACCTCAGCGCGAGTGGTTATGACCCTTGTAAGGGTGTTCTCGTCTGTGCCGACGCCTCCAAGGGCCAATCGCATGACCTTCTCAAAGTATCTGTCAGGGCAAGTGAAACACCTTATGATCGCCCTCAGGGTTGAGAGGAACTCGTTCTTGGGGTCTTCCTTGAGGTCCTGTTAGTGATCAGCAAAATACAAAGTATGAACAACGAAACAATGTCTCCTCAAACTGTCAAGCGTGAAGAACTACTCTTTTATCGACGTATAGTCATTTGAATTCCGATAATTATGTGCGGCACAAGTTTCTAACAGCGACAATGTTGATGAACACAATAAATCATGTGAAGCAGTTTTCTGGTACCAGTGCCTAACCAAATTCATCATTCTTTTTGAAAAAAAAATACAAATTCATCACTAGTATATGACACATAGTTCAACTCAAACGCGCAACACAGATCGGCATTGTAGGATGTGTTTTTGTCTTCATGATTTGAAAGGGAAAAAAGCAACTATGAGCAAGCAAGGAGGTGAATAGTTGTGATTTTACCTTAGTGATGGGATGACTGAACTGATCATTGTAGCTGTTGAATGTTGCAAGTAGCTGAGCCTTGCTCCTTGTAGTGAGAATCCTGACGACCTCATCATCACTGTAGGCCTTCTCATTGATCTTTCCATTCAGTAATTTGGCTTCAGAGTGTGCCAACGATGTGTTCACCTCCGGGCCATCGTAGCGGTATGCGCTTACAAGAGGCACCAAAAGCTGAGATGAAGAAATATCATGACCATAAATTAGGGACTGTTGGTGTTCATTAGCAGCAATTATGTAGAATACAGAATTGTAATCGTTTTATTAGATGTGGATAAGTATCACGTAGGGAAAACAGGAGATACATCATGACACCTTAACTGAAGAATAACAAAGTGAAAAGTGTCCCGCAGTGCTGTGCTAATCATGGCACCAAAAGGGTGGGATGTAGAGTAACATGAAAGAAAATCATCATTTCGTGAATATATAACAAAGCATATAACATGGCATGATAATTACTCCCTCCGTTTCTAAATATTTGTCTTTTTAAAGATTTCAAATGGACTACCACGTACAGATGTATATAGACATATTTTAAGCATAGATTTATTCATTTTGCTCCGTATGTAGTCACTTGTTGAAATCTCTGGAAGGAGAAAAGGAGTATAATCGAAGATTCACATATTAACGGGCTAGGAGCTGGGAAGGATATCGTTGGCATTTCGCCGTTCTGTCGTGATGTCTGGAGGTCTTGTAAATTTGGGCGGATCAAGATCCACTTTTTCTCGAGCGCAGACGATGGATCGAAGAGAGGAGAGGTGCGTGTGACCCACCTTGCGGAATTCGCCGGTGACGTGCGCGGCGACGTCCTCCTCGAGCGAGCGCTTGAAGCGGTCGTGGTAGGCCTGCTTGGCGGCGAAGAGCTGCGCGGGGGTGCGCGCGCAGGCGATCTCGACGAGCGCGCGGCCCCCCGGCTGCCACTTCTTGGCCTCCTCGCCGGCCAGCTCCGCGTCCCGCTCCGCCGGGTCCAGCGTCCACTGGGTCACCGCCCTCTGCAGGAGAACACGGCCGGCCAGCCAGGCACCGGATCAGGCGAGGGGGAGAGGGAGGCCCAGCCGGGCGGATCGATCGGGATATAGGAGTATAAGATGTTTATTACCTCGAACTTGCCGTGGATCTCGTCGCCGATGGCGCGGAGCAGCTCCTCGCCGTAGGCCTCGGCGTAGGCGCGGCGGATGGCGCGGCGCTGCGCGGCGTCGCGGTGCGCCAGGATGGAGACGATGAGGCGCTCGTTGGTGCCCCACCCGGCGAACGCCTTGCGCAGCTGCTCGCAGTCCTCGGCGACGGCCGGGACGGCGGCGGGGACGGAGAGCGTCGCCATTTCGTTTCGTCCGGTCCGGCGTGCGTGCGCGTGCGCCTCGGCGCGATTCGGGGAGGTGGATGGATTTGTTGGTGCGTGGGCGACGACGGGTGGTGCGCGCGGGGAGCAGGCGCCGTGAGTCGCGGTGCGGAGGGCTTTTATGCACGCACGCGTGCGGAGGAGAGGAGGAGGCGAGCGGCAGGGCCAGAGAAGGTGACCGCGATGCCGCGTCCGTCCGGGCAGGTCCACGTGGACCGGCGGGCCGACAGTCTCCGATCTCGATGCAGTGCAGTGGGGAGGTTGGGCTGGGGGCCCGCGGGTCGGGCTCATCACCTGCCCCTGTCAATCTTCATGTCGTCGACTTCGGTGCGTGTCCGTGCCACGATGGTGGACACTAGCCACGTCGTGCTTTTTTGGTGGAAAAAATAAAGCGACGCCGTGCTGGATTATAGGGGCGGTGTCTGGCCGGCCGGGACGGACACTTGGACTTGATTAATCGGCGCTGATTGGTCGGTGATCGTTAACTAGACGAATGGCAACATCAGCTTGCTTGCTTGATTGATTATGCGAACGGAAGAAATGCGGGGATGTGCTCGCCACTATGGCGCGATATCAGTGGCTTTCCTTTGTTTTTAGATTAGACAGAGTGGCTTTTCTTTACAGCTAATCAGCTAAAGCTATCCCGGACGGCACGTTTTTCTTTCTTTCTTTAGTAGAGAGAAGAAGAGTGGGGTACCAGACGCCGACGACATTCCTCCTTCTTTTTTTAGGCGAAACGCTAGGTTTTATTGATTATAGTCCACATGTAATGGTATAGAGAAGGATCATGGGGATGGAGCAACCAAACACAAGAGAATTGAAAAACTTAGCTAGCCTATCTGCATCCATATTTGATGCACGACCTTCAAATTTATAACTACTCTCTTCATTCCTGAATACAAGTCTTTTTAGAGATTTCAGTAAAAACTACTCCCTCCGTCCCGAAAAACATGTCGCAATGGTATTTTTGTGAAAAAGTCCTTCAGGTTTATCCGACCGAACCCGCGGTCCAATCATCTTCTCCGCTAGCTCGCTTAGTTCCACTAGCTCCCCCGCAACGCCGGCAACCTCGCGTAGCTCAAGCACACCGCGCCGCCGCGCAGCTCCACCACAACCCCGCGCGGATCCACCTCTACCCCGTGCAGCTCCACGCCCCGCCTCCCCTTTCCCACATCCCTAAATTTCCAAGCTTTCCCCATCCCTTAGGAAAATCGGCGCTTGTTGCCTGTCGATTCTCCACTACCACCACCAATCCCGCGACCGTCGAGAGGGAGAGCAGGAGGAGGAAAAGGTCACTGGCGCCGGCAAGATAGGGGAGAGAAGGAGGAGACAAAGGGACCAGACGAGTGGCAGCGGGTGGTGGCGATGCACGACACGGTCACTGGAGAGGCGTCTGTGGCGGAGCTCGTCGGCGTCGCGTATGCCAGGGCGTCGAAGCCGACCAACGCGTCCGCCGCCTCGTCTCCTGGAGCGGGCGGCCACAACTACAAGGGCGCCTCCGCGTCCGTCGTCTGGCTCTGCTGGCTGGCGGCAACAAGTGGCACCGTGACGACGACGGCGGTGAAATTGAGGAATTGCAGGAGGTCAGCAGTCCACATCCCTCCTCTGTTGGTGAAGCATCATGGAGTAATCCTGTTAATTTATCTGCTGCTGTTTGTGGTCCAACTCCTGTTTAATTTTACTTCAGAAAGAATTCCAATCCATATGCTGCTATTTGTTGTGTGTACATACTGTTAATTGATCTCCAGATTGTGGAGCTGTAAGGAATATCGTGGACTAATCCTGTTAATTGATCATGTGTGATTGTCTCCGTGAGTAGTCGTGTTAATTGTCCCTGTGTACTGTCTAATTGTTCATGCAACATCATGGATTTTTATGACCTGAACTTATCGTGTTGAATAAAATTAATGGAGAAGGGATTCATTCTTCTTCAGACCTTGTTTGTTTCTTTCTGCTTGAATGCATGATGTACAGTACAAGTTCATGAACAAGGGACCTTTTTTTTTGCAATTGCAAACTCTGAATTCTCAAGTCTGGAAGTGTTTACAAATTCAGAGAGTTCACATGACTACTGGTCAAATAATTCAGTGTAAATCCAGTCTGAAATTAGTAGAGCTCTTGGTGATATACAAATTCAGTGTAAATAGAAATCTGCGACATGACTACTGATCATGTATGCAAGATGTTGCTACTGGATGAGCACAATAACTACTCAGTAGATTTTGATTAAAATTTTGACACCTGATCATGTATGCAAGATGTTTCTACTGGATGCATGGATGCATGACTGGGACATGACTACTCGGTAGATTATGTACTCCAAGTAGACAAGATCATCTAAGTTACACCAAATTGTGAGATTCAAATAAATTCAAATTAATCCAAAGGCCTTGACTAAATTATTCAGATTAATTTAAACAATTCAAATAAATCTAAATAAATCCAAATAATTCCAAATAAATTAAAAAATCAAATAAATATATTCTTTGGATTGATGATCAAAGTTCAAAGAATTAGCCTGGATGCACATTGATGATCCCAGAGAATGAGCCGTTCAAATCAGCTAGGCTTTGAACTTTGATGTTTTTTTTAGTTCAAAGCACTTTGAGTACTCCACAAATTTCAGTAAACTTTGCTACACTGGACACTGTAAACTTTCAGTACACAAAATTCAGTTATCTTTTCAGTAGGAAAATTTATGTAACAAATCTCAGAAGCTTGCATTTTCCTACTCTTGTTGGCAATAGTCATTATCAGTTTACTGTCCATTTTAGCCTAGCCTTCAGTTATCTTTTCACCCATTTTTCTGTCCATTCAGTTATATTTTCAATAGGAAAATCTCTGTAACAAATTAAAATTTACTGTCATTATCAGTTTACTGTCCATTTTTGTTTTGATTTCAAAAAGTTGCCCATTAGTCACAGTTTTGTCCATTGGCTATCATATTGTAGTAGTGAAAATGGGTGCAGTTCCTTGCCTCAAGTGGAGCATCGACATAACTTGACAGTATATGGGTGTTTCCTAATTTTAATCTTGTTTTCTCGTTCTAATTTCAAATACAGATCAGACTGTATTGTGCATATCTACATCTTGGAAAACATGTTCTAATTTAGTTTCTAAAATTTACAATATTGGTCATCCTAACTGAAACATGTTATGATGTTCAGTTTGCTCATGTTTTAAAACGTCATAAAATCGTTGTACCGGAAGAGCAGAGGCGCCGGGCAAGTTTGATCTTTGATCTGATGTAAAAAAAGTTTGATCTTTGGTCTTGCTACTGAATCTGCTGATATCGATCAATTGCTGCTCTGAAGATACTGCTCCTACAGATACTACTGCTACAGATGATAGTCCTCTGTGTTGATCAATTGATCTGCGGTGATACTCGCTTGGCGATCTCTTGATCTGCGGTGAGAAGTAGAGGATCTCTGCTGGGCAAGCAGTGAGGTGCTGGGCGTGGAGGAGGAGAAGCGCCTGGCTTGGAGGAGGAGCAGTGCCTAGTCGTGGAGAGAAGGTGCTGGGCATGGAGGAGTAGAACAGGCGACCGGAGCTTAGGCGTGGGCGGGGGAAAGTCCAGGGACCGTCGATTTGGTGGGCGTCGGCGGGGATGGGCGGCGGAAATTACCGGTGACCATCGCTCAAGTGGGCAGCAGGGGAGCTCCGGCGACAGCTCGAGCAGGGGAGCAGCAGCACGAGCCTGGCGGAACAGGATAAGCAGGAGGATGAGCTTGAGGTCCAGGCGCGCTCGGGAGCTTGAGGAGGATGAGATCCACCGGATCTTGGTGGCGGGAGCTTGAGGACGACGAGATCCACCGGATCTTGGTGGTGCAGGTGAAGGAAATATGCCCTAGAGGCAATAATAAAGTTATTATTTATTTCCTTATACCATGATAAATGTTTATTATTCATGCTAGAATTGTATTAACCGGAAACATAATACATGTGTGAATACATAGACAAAGCAGATAGTCACTAGTATGCCTCTCTTGGACTAGCTCATTAATCAAAGATGGTTATGTTTCCTAACCATAGACATGTGTTGTCATTTGATTAATGGGATCACCTCATTAGGAGAATGATGTGATTGACATGACCCATTCCGTTAGCTTAGCACTTGATCGTTTAGTATGTTGCTAATGCTTTCTTCATGACTCATACATGTTCCTGTAACTATGAGATTATGCAACTCCCGTTTACCGGAGGAACACTTTGGGTACTACCAAACGTCACAACGAATCGGGTGATTATAAAGGAGTACTACAGGTGTCTCCAAAGGTACTTGTTGGGTTGGCGTATTTCGAGATTAGGTTTTGTCACTCCGATTGTCGGAGAGGTATCTCTAGGCCTTCTCGGTAATACACATCACTTAAGCCTTGCAAGCATTACAACTAATGAGTTAGTTGTGAGATGATGTATTACGGAACGAGTAAAGAGACTTACGTAGCGAGATTGAACTAGGTATTGGATACCGACGATCGAATCTCGGGTAAGTAACATACCGATGACAAAGGAACAACGATGTCGTTATGCGGTTTGACCGATAAAGATCTTCGTAGAATATGTAGGAACCAATATGGGCATCCAGGTTCCGCTATTGGTTATTGACCGAGAATGGTTCTAGGTCATGTCTACATAGTTCTCGAACCCGTAGGGTCCGCACGCTTAACGCTTTGATGACAGTTCATTATGAGTTTATAAGTATTGATGCACGAAGGTTGTTGAGTCCGGATGTGATCAAGGACATGACGAGGAGTCTCGAAATGTTCGAGACATAAAGATTGATATATTGGAAGCCTACATTTGGACATCGGAAGTGTTCCGAGTGAAATCGAGAATTCTATCGAGATGCCGGAGGTTACGGAACCCCCGGAACTACATGGGCCATAGTGAGCCTTGGAGGAAAGGAGAAAGGGCCAGCCCTAGGTGGCGCGCCCCCCTTCCCTAGTCCTATTAGGACTAGGAAAGGTGGGCCGCCCCCTCTCTCTCTTCCCCTCCGGAATCCTAATCCAACTAGGATTGGAAGGGAATCCTACTCCGGAGGAGTAGGACTCCTTAGTGCGCCTCCTCCTTGGCCGGCCACCTCCCCTTGGCTCCTTTATATACGGGGCAGGGGCACCCTAGAATACACAAGTTGATCTACGGATCTTTCCTTAGCCGTGTGCGGTGCCCCTTCCACCATATTCCACTTGGTCATATCGTCATGAGCTTAGGCGAAGCCTGCACGGAGAAGTCATATCATCGCGGAGCTTAGGCGAAGCCCTGCGTCGGTGGAGCATCAACATCGTCACCACACCGTCGGTTGTGAGAACTCATCCCGACACTTTCTGGATCGGAGTTCGGGATCGTCATCGAGCGAGCGTGTGCAGAACTCGGAGGTGCCGTGACGTTCGGTGCTTGGATCGGTCGGATCGTGAAGACGCACGACTACATCAACCGCGTTGTTATAACGCTTCGCTTTCGGTCTCACGAGTGCGTGGGCGGACACTCTCCCCTCGTTGCTATGCCATCACCATGGTCTTGCGTGATCGTAGGAAAATTTTGAAATTACTCGTTCCCCAACAGTGGCATCCGAGCCTGGTTTTATGCGTTGATGTCATGTGCACGAGTACAACACAAGTGAGTTGTGGGCGATACAAGTCATCGCCTACCAGCATGTCATACTTTGGTTCAGCGGTATTGTGAGATGAAGCGGCCCGGACCGACATTACGCGTGCGCTTACGCGAGACTGGTTTCACCGCCCGAGCACTCGTTGCTTAAAGGTGACCGCGGGTGTCTGTCTCTCTCACTTTAGTTGAACCGAGTATGACTACGCCGGTCCTTGAGAAGGTTAAACGGAGTCTATTTGACAAACTATCGTTGTGGTTTTGATGCGAGGTAAGAACGGTTCTTGCTCAGCCCGTAGCAGCCACGTAAAACTTGCAACAACAAAGTAGAGGACGTCTAACTTGTTTTTGCAGGGCATGATGTGATGTGATGTGGTCAAGGCGTGATGCTATATTTTATTGTATGAGATGATCATGTTTTGTAACCGAGTTATCGGCAATCTGGCGGAGCCATATGGTTGTCGCTTTATTGTATGAAATGCAAGCGCCATGTAATTGCTTTACTTTATCACTAAGCGAAGAGCGATAGTCGTAGAAGCAATAGTTGGCGAGGCGACAATGATGCTACGATGGAGATCAAGGTGTCGCGCCGGTGACAATGGTGATCATGGCGGTGCTTGGCGATGGAGATCACAAGCACAAGATGATGATGACCATATCATATCACTTATATTGATTGCATGTGATGTTTATCCTTTATGCATCTTATCTTGCTTTGATTGACGGTGGCATTATAAGATGATCTCTCACTAAAATTATCAAGAAGTGTTCTCCTCGAGTATGCACCGTTGCCAAAGTTCGTAGTACCCGGACACCACGTGATGATCGGGTGTGATAAGTTCTCGTCCATCTACAACGGTGCAAAACAGTTGCACGCGGAATACTCGAGTTAAACTTGGCGAGCCTAGCATATAACAGATATGGCCTCGAACACGGAGACCGAAAGGTCGAACGTGAATCATATAGTAGATATGATCAACATAGTGATGTTCACCATTAAAACTACTCCGTCTCACGTGATGATCGGACATGGTTTAGTTGATTTGGATCACGTGATCACTTAGATAACTAGAGAGATGTCTGTCTAAGTGGGAGTTTTTAATATGATTAATTGAACTTAAATTTATCATGAACTTAGTACCGATAGTATTTTGCTTGTCTATGTTTCTTTGTAGATAGATGGCTCGTCTTTGTTGTTCCGTTGAATTTTAATGCGTTCCTTGAGAAAGCAAAGTTGAAAGATGATGGTAGCAATTACGGACTGGGTCCGTAACTTGAGGATTATCCTCATTGCTGCACGTGAAAAATTACGTCCTGGAAGCACCATTTGGGTAGCGAACTCTTTGCGAGATCTTGAGCGAAGTTGTGAGCGTCGGCAAAGCAAAGCTGATGACTACTCAATAGTTCGATGTGCCATGCTTTACGGCTTAGAACCGGGTCTTCAACGACGTTTTGAGCGTCATGGAGCATATGAGATGTTCCAGGAGTTGAAGTTAATATTTCAAGCAAATGCCCGGATTGAGAGATATGAAGTCTCCAATAAGTTCTATAGCTGCAAGATGGAGGAGAATAGTTACGTCGGTGAGCACATACTCTAAATGTCTGGGTATAACAATCACTTAATTCAGCTGGGAGTTAATCTTCCGGATGATAGTGTCATTGATGAATTCTCAATCACGCCACCAAGCTACAAGAGCTTTGTGATGAACTATAATATGCAAGGGATGACTAAGACAATTCTCGAGCTCTTCGCGATGCTAAAAGCATGGAGGTAGAAATCAAGAAAGAGCATCAAGTGTTGATGGTCAACAAGACCACTAGTTTCAAGAAAAGGGCAAAGGGAAGAAGAAGGAAACTTCAAAAGAACAGCAAGAAAGTTGCTGATCAAGAGAAGAAACCAAGTCCGGACCTAAGCACGAAGCGAGTGTTTTCTTGCAAGCGATGGACCTTTGGAAGCGGAACTGCCCCAAGTATTTGGCGGATAAAAGGATGGCAAGGTGAACAAAGGTATATGTGATATACATGTTATTGATGTGTACCTTACTAGAGCTCGTAGTAGCACTGGTATTTGATCTGGTTACATTGCTAATATTTGCAACTCGAAGCAGGGGACTACTGAATAGACGAGCATTGGCAAAGGACGAGGTGACGATCGCGTGGGAAATGGTTCCAAAGTCAATGTGATCGCGGTCGGCACGCTACCTCTACATCTACCTTCGGATTAGTTTTAGACCTAAATAATTGTTATTTGGTGCGGCGTTGAGCATGAACATTATATCTGGATCTTGTTTAATGCGAGGCGGTTATTCATTTAAATCGAGAGAATAATGGTTGTTCTATTTATATGAGTAATATCTTTTATGGTCATGCACCCTTGAAGAATGGTCTATTCTTGTTGAATCTCGGCAGTAGTGATACACATATTCATAATGTTGAAGCCAAAAGATGCAGAGTTGATAATGATAGTGCAACTTATTTGTGGCACTGCCGTTTAGGTCATATCGGTGTAAAACGCATGAAGAAACTCCATCTTGACGGGCTTCGGAATCACTTGATTATGAATCACTTGGTACTTGCGAACCGTGCCTCATGGGCAAGATGACCAAAACGCCGTTCTCGGAACTATGGGCGAGCAACTGATTTGTTGGAAATCATACATCTTGATGTTTGTGGTCCAATGAATGTTGAGGCTTGCGGCGGGTATCGTTATTTTCTCACCTTCACAGATGATTTGAGCAGATATGGGTATATCTACTTAATGAAACACAAATCTGAAACATTTGAAAAGTACAAAGAATTTCAGAGTGAAGTGGAAAATCATCGTAACAAGAAAATAAAGTTTCTATGATCTGATCGTGGAGGAGAATATTTGAGTTCTGAGTTTGGTTTACATTTGAAACAATGTGGAATAGTTTAGCAACTCACGCCACCGGAACACCACAGAGAAATGGTGTGTCCGAACGTCGTAATCGTACTTTACTAGATATGGTGCGATCTATGATGTCTATTTCCGATTTACCGCTATCGTTTTGGGGTGATTCTTTAGAGACGGCCGCATTCACGTTAAATAGGACACCGTCAAAATCCGTTGAGACGACGCCTTATGAACTGTGGTTTGGCAAGAAACCAAAGTTGTCGTTTCTTAAAGTTTGGGGCTGCGATGCTTATGTAAAGAAACTTCAACCAGATAAGCTCGAACCCAAATCGGAAAAATGTGTCTTCATAGGATACCCAAAGGAGACTGTTGGGTACACCTTCTATCACAGATCTGAAGGCAAGATTTTCGTTGCTAAATTCGGATCCTTTCTAGAGAAGGAGTTTCTCTCGAAAGAAGTGAGTGGGAGGAAAGTAGAACTTGATGAGATAATCTGTATCTACTCCCTTATTGGAAAGTAGTTCATCACAAGAAATGGTTCTGTGACAACTACACCAATTAGTGAGGAAACTAATGATGATGATCATGAAGCTTCAGATCAAGTTACTCTGAACCTCGTGGGTCAACCAGAGTGAAATACGCACTAGAGTGGTACGGTAATCTTATTCGGAAGTCATGTTACTTGACCATGGCGAACCTACAAACTATGAAGAAGCGATGGTGAGCCCAGATTCCGCAAAATGGTGGAAGCCATGAAATCGAGATGGGATCCATGTATGAGAACAAAGTATGGACTTTGGTTGACTTGCCGATGATCGGCAAGCCATTGAAAATAAATGGATCTTTAAGAAGAAGACAGCGGTGATGGTAATATAACTGTCTACAAAGCTCGACTTGTTGCGAAAGGTTTTCGACAAGTTCAAGGGGTTGACTACGATGAGACTTTCTCACCCGTAGCGATGCTTAAGTCTGTCCGAATCATGTTAGCAATTGCCGCATTTATGATTATGAAATTTGGCAAATGGATGTAAAACTGCATTCTTGAATGGATTTCTAGAAGAAGAGTTGTATATGATGCAACGAGAAGGTTTTGTCGATCCAAAGGGTACTAACAAAGTGTGCAAGCTCCAATGATCAATTTATGGTGCAGTGCAAGCCTCTCGGAGTTGGAATAAGCGTTTTGATAGTGTGATCAAAGCATATGGGTTTGTCAGACTTTTGGAGAAGCTGTATTTACAAGAAAGTGAGTGGGAGCTCTGTAGCATTTCGATATTATATGTGGACGACATATTATTGATTGGAAATGATATAGAATTCTGGATAGCATAAAAGGATACTTGAATAAAAGTTTTTCAATGAAAGACCTCGGTGAAGCTGCTTACATATTGGGCATCAAGATCTATAGAGATAGATCAAGGCGCTTAATTGGACTTTCACAAAGCACATACCTTGATAAAGTTTTGAAAAAGTTCAAAATGGATCAGGCAAAGAAAGGTTTTTACTGTATTACAAGGTGTAAGATTGAGTCGGACTCAATGCCCGACCACAGCAGAAGATAGAGAGAAAATGAAAGATGTTCCTATGCTTCACCATAGGCTCTATCATGTATGCAATGCTGTGTACGGACCGACGTATGCTTAGCTGTAAGCTTGGCGGGAAGGTACCAAAGTAATCCAGAGTGGATCAATGGACAGCGGTCAAGAACATCTGAAATACGAAAAGGACTAAGGATATGTTTCTCATATATGGAGGTGACAAAGAGCTAGTCGTAAATGGTTACGTCGATGCAAGCTTTGACCTTGATCCGGACGATTCTAAATCGCAAACCGGATCGTGTTTTTATTAAGCGGTGGAGCTGTCGGTTGGTGCAGTTCTAAACAAAGCGTCGTGGCGGGATCTACATGTGAAGCGGAGTACATAGCTGCTTGAAGCAGCAAATGAAGGAGTCGGATGAAAGAGTTCATTTCGATCTAGGTGTCATACCTAGTGCATCGGGACCGATGAAGATCTTCTGTGACAATCTTGGTGCAATTGCCTTGGCAAAGGAATCCAGATTTCACAAGAGGACCAAGCATATCAAGAGGCGCTTCAATTCCATTCGGGACCAAGTCCAAGTGGGAGACATAGAGATTTGCAAAATACATACGGATCTGAATGTTGCGAGACCGTTGACTAAGCCTCTTCCACGAGCAAAACATGATCAGCACCAAGACTCCATGGGTGTTAGGGTCATTACTTTGTAATCTAGATTATTGACTCTAGTGCAAGTGGGAGGCTGAAGGAAATATGCCCTAGAGGCAATAATAAAGTTATTATTTATTTCCTTATACCATGATAAATGTTTATTATTCATGCTAGAATTGTATTAAGGAAACATAATACATGTGTGAATACATAGACAAGCAGATAGTCACTAGTATGCCTCTCTTGGACTAGCTCATTAATCAAAGATGGTTATGTTTCCTAACCATAGACATGTGTTGTCATTTGATTAATGGGATCACCTCATTAGGAGAATGATGTGATTGACATGACCCATTCCGTTAGCTTAGCACTTGATCGTTTAGTATGTTGCTAATGCTTTCTTCATGACTCATACATGTTCCTGTAACTATGAGATTATGCAACTCCGTTTACGGAGGAACACTTTGGTACTACCAAGCGTCACAGCGTGAATCGGGTGATTATAAAGGAGTACTACAGGTGTCTCCAAAGGTACTTGTTGGGTTGGCGTATTTGAGATTAGGTTTTGTCACTCCAATTGTCGGAGAGGTATCTCTAGGCCTTCTCGGTAATACACATCACTTAAGCCTTGCAAGCATTACAACTAATGAGTTAGTTGTGAGATGATGTATTACGGAGCGAGTAAAGAGACTTACGATGCTTGAGATTGAACTAGGTATTGGATACAACGATCGAATCTCGGGTAAGTAACATACCGATGACAAAGGAACAACGATGTCGTTATGCGGTTTGACCGATAAAGATCTTCGTAGAATATGTAGGAACCAATATGGGCATCCAGGTTCCGCTATTGGTTATTGACCGAGAATGGTTCTAGGTCATGTCTACATAGTTCTCGAACCCGTAGGGTCCGCACGCTTAACGTTTCGATGTGAGTTCATTATGAGTTTATAAGTATTGATGCACGAAGGTTGTTGAGTCCGGATGTGATCACGGACATGACGAGGAGTCTCGAAATGTTCGAGACATAAAGATTGATATATTGGAAGCCTACATTTGGACATCGGAAGTGTTCCGAGTGAAATCGAAATTCTCGGAGTGCCGGAGGTTACCGGAACCCCGGAACTACATGGGCCATAGTGGGCCTTGGAGGAAAGGAGAAAGGGCCAGCCCTAGGTGGCGCGCCCCCTTCCCTAGTCCTATTAGGACTAGGAAAGGTGGGCCGCCCCCTCTCTCTTTCCTCCTCCGGAATCTAATCCAACTAGGATTGGAAGGGAATCCTACTCCCGGAGGAGTAGGACTCCTGGTGCGCCTCCTCCTTGGCCGGCCACCTCCCCTTGGCTCCTTTATATCTGAGGCGGGGGCACCCTAGAATACACAAGTTGATCTACGGATCTTTCCTTAGCCGTGTGCGGTGCCCCTTCCACCATATTCCACTTGGTCATATCGTCGCGGAGCTTAGGCAAAGCCTGCGCGGAGAAGTCATATCGTCGCGGAGCTTAAGCGAAGCCCTGCGTCGGTGGAGCATCAACATCGTCACTGCGCCGTCGTCTTGTGAGAACTCATCCCGACACTTTCTTTGGATCGGTCAGGGATCGTCATCGAGCGAGCGTGTGCGTAACTTCGGAGGTGCCGTGACGTTCGGTGCTTGGATCGGTCGGATCGTGAAGGCGTCGACTACATCAACAGCGTTGTTATAACGCTTCCGCTTTCGGTCTCACGAGTGCGTGGGCGGACACTCTCCTCTCGTTGCTATGCCATCACCATGGTCTTGCGTGATCATAGGAAATTTTTTGAAATTACTACGTTCCCCAACAGCAGGTCCTCCGCTGCAGCGGCGGAGGGGATCGCGGCGGGAGTGGATTACGGCAGCTTAGGTACTGGGCGGCGGAGGAGCTGGTACCGGGCGGCGGAGGAGCTGGCCCTGGCGTATGATGAGCGAATCGGTCGACGACGGCCTTGGCCCGATGCACGGGAGCTAGATCGGGCAGAGGAAGACGGAAGGACTTGTTTGTAAAAGATTCGAAGATATAAAGGGTTTTTGTGCAAAATTTACATTACACTATGCTTGCGACATGTTTTTCGGGACGGAGGGAGTACATACTGATGCATATAGACATATTTTAGAGTGTGAACTCACTCATTTTGCTTTGTATGTGGCCCGCATTGTAATCTCTAAAAAAGACTTATATTTAAGAACAAAGGGAGTACAATTGAACAAACTTGCACGCTGTTTGATCAAGTTGATGATGCGCCGACGCCTCGTGGCTACCACTATCCACACTCAACAGTATACTGGTCTAAATTTCGTGCATGGCTCAGATAGGCCTGTCAAGGGAAGGCCCAATGCATCAAAACTTGTTGTCTACCTCAATACTAGGCAAAAATTTAGGCCTAGTCACAGAAAATGGGTTTGGGCTCCCCACTCCCCTCCCCTCCATAACGAACAATGGCCATGATCCAGGTTGTGCACAGATCAACGGCGAATCGTAATTGACGCACGTACGTGTCAACTAGTGGAGGTAACACCCGCAGGCGAGCGAGTTGGGTGCCTATTACCTGCTGTTTCTTTTTTATTTGCTTCTGGTTTCTTGTTTTCAATTTTCCTTTCATTATTTTTCTTTCTATTCTTTGATATTCTTTAGTGGTATTTTTTGATATTATTAATATTCACTGAACATTTTTTAAGTGTATGGTGAACTTCTTTTTTATATGTGCTGAATTTTTATAATGTATGTGACCCTTTTTTAACACACTGTGATTTTTCTTAATATAAACTAATTTTTCAGTGTAAGGTTGATTCTTTTAATACACACAAAAAAATTAAAACACGGTCGGAGATTTATCAGAAAAAGCAAAAAAAGAAAAAAATCGGCAGAAAAAACATCCAACAACCAGTTTTTCATAAAAGGGAAAAAATCGCTCAAGTGAGCTCGGGAGATTGGGCCCGCGCATTTGCCCTTGCCTTTAGGCCTACGCCTGCGGACGGTCGACAGCAAGGTCTCCTGGCCCGACCTACGAAAATGTTGTCTTTGTTCATATCTTTCTCGTTCGCTTGTTGGCAATCTTTTTTATTTTTATTATAATTTGAAACATTCTAATATATTTAGGAAAATCAATTTACCAAATTTCAATAAAGTTAACAATACATTAAAAAATGTTGATGCAATATAACGAAATTGATTGCATAATTTATAAAAAAAATCTTTCAAAATTTTCAAAAATAAGATTGTGACATATTGGAAATTGTTGATACAATGCAAAATTTTGTTCGCTTAATTTTAGAAAATGTTCTGTACCATTCAAAAATAAAGTTTGCCCAAATTAAAAATGTGTGTAAGACTTAAAAAAATCTTTCACATGCTTTTCCAAATTGTTAATGGAATTTACAAAAATTGTTCAATGTGCGTTAAGAAATTGTTCGCCGCATGTTTTAAAAAATTTCAATGCGCATTTAGCAAAATGTTAAATATGTATCTTTCAACGTGTGTCTGGAAAATGTTCAACGTGTAGCTAAAAAATGTTCAACCTATATATAAGAAATGTTCAATGTCCATCTAGCCTTTTTCATGTCCATTTTGCATAAAAAATATTTTTCATGCACTTTTTCTGAGGTCACTCACTACTGGAATCAGCTTCTTTACCATCCGCCATGGCGGACGGCAAAGGCATGGTTCACGGACGGCAAACTTCTTTGCCGTCCGCCAGCAGACGGCAAAATGTCCGGACGAACACGTGCCAGCAAAGGCCTTCTTTGCTGTCCGCTTCGTAGAAACGGACGGCAAAGGATTGTGTCGTCCGCCGTTGGTGGCCAGCAGACGGCAAAGATCGTGGACGGCAGTGAGGTGGGGTGAGAGCCGTTAGGTGTTAACGGCGTGCTTTGCCGTCAGCCAGCGGACGACAAAAGAGGCAAAGTGCTCAAACATGCCAGTCCCAGGAATCACAGGTAGCTGCCACGTGGCATGCTGACGGCAAAGAACTTTGTCGTCAGCTAGCTGACGACAAAGAGCGTGTACAACCCTGTTTTTAATTTAATTCATTCAATTTGACAGCAATTCACAGATATAAACAGATATACATATATACACAACAAGAATATCCAACACACTAGTTTCATCATATATACATACATAACCAACACATATATAGTTCCATCCTTACATATTACAAAAGTTTCACATTTGTTCATCCAACACCGTTATCCATCCATCCATATAACAAGTTCCAACCATGCAAGTTCATTGATACAAAATAAAAGCACAAATGAAAAGAAGCACTCCATTCATGCAAGCTTCCGTGAATTAAATCAAATCTGCAAAATGATAAACAAGATGTTAGAAGAAGAAAAAGAAAATGAAGAAGAAGAAGAAGAAGAAGAAGAAGAAGAAGAAGAAGAAGAAGAAGAAGAAGACTATAAGAAGTAAGCATACTTATTATGTAAACTTGGTCATTTTGTGCTAACATAAGTAATTTTGGAGTTAACCTATAGGAAACTAAGCATATTAGAGCTAACTTAGAGCTAACTTATGTCATTTTGGAGAAGAATAACAAGAAGAAGAAGAACTATTATGTAAACTTGGTCATTTTGTGCTAACATAAGTAATTTTGGAGCTAACCTATAGGAAACTAAGCATATTAGAGATAACTTAGCATATTAGAGCCAACTTAGGTAAAATGGAGCCAACCTAGCTAATTATGCCATCTTTAAGTGAACTAAGCATATTAGAGCTAACTTAGAGCTAACTTATGTCATTTTGGAGAAGAAGAAGAAGTAGAAGAAGAAGAAGAAGAGGAAGAAGAAGAAGAAGAAGAAGAAGAAGAAGAAGAAGAAGAAGAAGAAGAAGAAGAAGACTATAAGCTTAATTATTATGTAACCTTGGTCATTTTGTGCTAACATAAGTAATTTTGGAGCTAACCTATAGGAAAGTAAGCATATTAGAGCTAACTTATGTCATTTTGAAGAAGAAGAAGAAGAAGAAGAAGAAGAAGAAGACTATAAGCTTATTATGTAAACTTGGTCATTTTGTGCTAACATAAGTAATTTTGGATCTAACATATAGGAAACTAAGCATAGTAGAGATAACTTAGCATAATAGAGCTAACATAGGTAACTAAGCATATTAGAGCTAACATAGGTAACTAAGCATATCGGAGGAAACAAAGCTAAGTATGTATAGATCATTTTGGAGATCAAACATACCTGACATAGTTCAGTTGTCATTGTTCTTCTCCTTCTCCTTCCTCATTTGATCGCAAGAGCGGCGAGGCGGTGGAGGCATGGGATGTAGTCTTCTACCACAATTGGCGTGGTCATGTTGCCCGGTGTGGGATCATGGCGCCACCACCGGTGCAAGGTCATTGTCGACCACCACCACCATCGCGAGGCCATCTTGAGCACGACAGCCCACGACCATCGCTAGGTCATCCTCACCACCACCATCTCTTGCCCATGGTCGGCTACCACCATCTCTTGCCCTTGGTGACCACCACCATCGCTAGGTCATCCCGAGCACGATGCCCACTCTACTCCTCTTCTTCCCCACTCCATCCGGATCATCCTCCTTGTTGTCTTTCTTTGCAGCCGAATTGTCTTTGCTTTTGCTAAACGAGAATCATTGTTGCTTTTGCTAGAGCAAGAATCGCGCCGCTTTGGTCTGTAGCTGATGTCATTCTTGCTGCTCCCATTGCCTGTCCAAATGCAACAATGACCGTTACCAATCGATGCGAGACAAAGCCAAATGTAGAGGAATAAGTAGATGGTAAAGAACGTACTGGCATCATCGTCGTCAGCGTAGCGCATGCGACACATAGTCGCATTGAACACCTTCACGATGAGCATGGTGGTGTTGTCGTCGTACCTGAAGAGAAGGAAGTACCCCTGCCGCAGGTCGCAGGCGCGGTAGAACTTCTCCCAGCCACGACACAGGTACATGTGGCCCTCCTTGATCACCAACTCCATGTCCCATAGCCTGTGAAACCCACTGCCGGCCTGTCGCAGCTTCACATTATTTGGCGGATCTTCACCCAGCATGTTCATAAAAGTGTCAGGCAGCCTCTGCAGTTTGGGACAATGAGTGATGTAGCAAACAACAGAGTTATCATAATGAGATGGGTGAAGGGGAGATATCTCCTTTTATATACCTGCCTCGTGGATGATACTAAAGTCCCAAGTATGATACTGAAGAACTCGAAAGCATCCAACTCGTACTCCGGTGTGGCAGACCGGAGTCTGCGGTGGCGGCTTCCCCCCATCTCTGATAAGCAGCAGAAGAGACCAATTAGTACCCTTACAACATTATCATACAACATTATAACATAAGAAATTTTGAGCAGAAGATAATAAACTACACCAAGTTATCATTTCTCATTCAAAAAACAATGCACATGTGGACATATGATGGCTCTAGTTGAATTTATTAGTAGCACTAGTCGTCAAAAATGTTGACTTTAGTTGAATTTCATATAATAACTATTTTAACTTCTTTGGGTCAGCAAACTAGGCAACTAGCTAGCAGTATGAAAACATTCAACTATAAAGAAAAGAAAGAAACTGCAAAACATGGCGAAACCCTAAATAAGAAAGTATAAAAACATGTCTTCTTCTTCCTTTCCCTTTCCCTCTTCTTTGCTCCTCCTCCTTGAACTCAGAGACTCCTCCTTGGACCAACCCATCTCCCACCCTACCACCACATGTTAAAGCAAGAGAGGTGAGTTGTTTCATACTACACCAGTCACCATCAATATAGGCTGGAAACCCACATAGTACCCTCAAATTTGTAAGAGCCCGGTTAATATTAGTGACCTAAGCAATTTTGAGGCTTCCGGTTAATGTTAGTGACCCAAACAATTTCTGCTCTCTACTCAAATACATCTGATCCCACTCCTTTGGTTTCTATAGACAATCTAAGATTAGTGTGGCAGAGCGGAGTCTCATGTATGGGGGAGGTTTTCCTTTCCTTCTTCTTCTTCTTCTTCTTCTTCTTCTTCTTCTTCTTCTTCTTCTTCTTCCTCCCCCCTCCTCCTCCTTATACTCTTCTTCTTCTTCTAAACTAAAACTAAAACTAATTTAAAATAAAACTAAAACTAAATTGAAAATATAACTAAACTAAAACTAAAACTAAAACAGAAACTAAACTACAAGAAACTAAAAAACTAAACTAAAAGGGGGAGAACTCACTGCAGGGATCGCCGGTGGAGGAGGCGCAGGCGACCGCGGATGGGAGGCGGTCGGAGGAGGCGGTGGCCGGTGGAGGGGAGGCCGACACCATGGTGGGATCAGGCGGGCGGCCTTGAGGAGGGCGGGCGGCTGGGCGAGGGGGCGGCGGTTGGGCAAGGGCAGCAGGGGGTGTGGTGGAGGTCGGGCGTCACGAGGAGGATTGGGCGACGGGCGAGGCAAGGGGGCGGGGGCGGGGCAAGGGGGCAGTGGCGGGTCATTGGGGAGAGAGGACGAGAGAAACAGAGAGAGAGAGAGAGAGAGTGGAGCGGCCGGTGTGGGGCTCGGCCCGTTAGTTAGGTCAACTCTTTGCCGTCTACCATCCTTGGTCGTCCTCCTTTTTGCTCTTTGTCATCTGCTAGCAGACGGCAAAGAGGGGGGCTGTTAGGTTTTTTCTACACAGCTCGTTAGTGGGGCCCACCTCTCTCTTTGCCGTACGCCAGCTGACGGTAAAGAAGTGGCTGACGACAAAGACCTTCTTTGCCATCAGCCAGTTCTTTACCGTCCGTTTTATGTAAGCTGACGGCAAAGACCTTCTTTGCCGTCAGCCAGCAGACGGCAAATAAGCTAATTCCAGTATTGATTGTGTAATTTTATTTTTAGCAATGGTCAAGATATCACTTATCATTAGCGTCTCAATCGGCTGCAGGTTAGATATTAATAAAAAAATCAATCGATTAATTGATTTTATCAGTCGACTATTAATACATCCTTTTTTTATACATCCCGGATTTCCAACATTAAAATATGCTATATTCAACACAAAAATAATATTGGAGAAGTGTTACCTTAATTCCTTGAATACGGGTACAATACAAGATTCCAGGTTCTCTGATTCTCTCATAGTCACAACCAAAATCAATTACTAACAAATAGCAGTGCATCACACATAGTGCTAGGAATATGCCCAGATTATCTGTAGATTCCCGCCTGTCAGAGCGATAAATCGGCCCAACTAGTTAATACTAACGATATCGCATAATCTTATCAGTCACCGATTAGTGCTAAATCAACTGATAAATCGCTGAATGGCCTGATTATTTTCAAAAATTAGTTTTTATTAGTTTTCCCCTTATTTTTTCTCTTTGTAGGTGTAATTAAGCTCCCATGGACTTAACACGATGAAAGGAAATAAGTTGTGGCCAAACTGGAGAAGTTGCAAGCACCAGATACATGCCTTTCATCGAGTTTTGCAAAATCATGTTTCCCAAGAAGCCAAAATGGAAGACCCAATGTCGGGAGTGTATCGGGGTCAATAATAGGAATCCAACAATTCCAAGAACGCCAAAATCAGAATTCATATAAGGGAATGACGACCAAAATATAAAACACTGTACACAGTTTCCAAAGGGGAAGATGGTGCGTGGTACGAGCACAAATGCTCTTACCGGTGCTCGTATAGCCCAATCATGGCCACCGATTTGGCTTTAACTTTTGTGATTATTCACCGATTTTATCCTAGTTTGATCCTGCAAGATCCTTGGCCATCAAGGAAGGTACTGAGAGAGGTTTAGAATCCTCTAGATGAAGGAAATATGATCTACAGACAATAATAACAATTATTATTTATCCCCATATTTGTAATTAATGTTTATTATCCGTGGTATAATTGCAGTGCTTCTTCATTCAGCAATAACCATGAGGCTTGGAGGAACACCCATGGGCATGTGTGGAATAATAATCAGTTAATATATTCCTAGTCAGCTCAATTTGTTGCATGATGGTTTCATTTTTCCTGATCATGAGTATAAGTTAGAGTAACGAGGATGCCGGAAACTTTGATGACACAATATTAGAAGAAGACTTGTCTTGAACTGACCCAAATTGAATATTATACTAAGAGATCCTTTTGTCACAAGTTTATATTATATAACACGGAGATGTTAACGTATGCATGATTCATTAGACCATGAGAGTATCGAGTTTCTTCATCCCAGATGGTGCATTTTGGGGTTCGTCAAACATCAACCATAACAGGGTGATCATAACGACAACTTACAGGTTCATCATAAAAGTATGACAGGGGACTAGATAGCTTGAGACTGGGATTTGCTCCTCCGACGATGAGAGATATTCTCACGGCCTTCTTGGTGTCATGGTATCCATCATCGTCTGGCCAGACATAGTGTGACTTGCTTACTGGGATGCCGAAACACATGAACGAGAAAGAGAATAAAACCGATAACGAGGAAACTGGCATAGTGATTAAGTTGGTTCACGGGGATGCCGATACATCTCACCTCGGTTTTTGTAAAGTATCATGAAGCAAAAGGAATATCATATCATACAGGAACGACAAGTTCGATATTTATTCGTATGGGTGTAGGGGGTCAATATGGATGTCCATGGTTCCGTTGTTGGTCACTGAACTAGAAGAAGTTTCGGGTTCATGTCCACACTTTATCGAACATGCGGGGGCACATGCTTAAGGGTAACTGATTTATTGAGAACTAGAAGTGTAGGAGCATTGAGTGTAATTCATCGAAAAAGTTTCAAGAACATTGAAAGTGTTTTTGAGATAGAATCGAAAGTATTTCGGAGAAAAGTGTCGGGGGTGTCGTGCGACATATGCCAAAGGATGGCTTATCATGGTGGGGGAGAGTAATACATCGTCGGTGCCTGGAAACAGGATAAGGCGTAGACATGTACGCCGACGCATCTTACCAAGGTTCGGGGCTCTCCTAGGAGATAACACCCCTAGTCCTGCTCTGCGGGGTCTCCGCATGATCACTATATCAACAAGTAGCTACAAGCTTGCTCCTTGAGCTGTTTGCTAGAGGAGGAAGAAGGGCAAGGCTAGCTCTACTTCTCTCCCTACGTGTGGGTTTGTTCTCTAAGAAGCTGAACCCTTTGCATGGGTGCCCTGGGGGTTTATATAGGCCTACCCCCAGGGGTACAATGGTAATCCGACTGGATGTAGGACCCAGCCATCAGTGGCTCGGGTGGCCGGCTTCTCCGCCGGCTGCTGGGCCCGCCGCCTGGTGGGCCCCACCGGCCGTCTCGTACTTGGCCGACAGGCCGTGCCCGCCGCTTGCGGGTCCTGCCGGCTGCTTAGTACTGTGGCAGTGCCACTGATGATGTGCGCTTTGTCGGGGAGAGCATGGCTATAGTCCGCCGCCTGGCGGGCGTTCACTATAGCCACTCCCCGTCTCTTCTGATTAATGGTGCACAGATTCCAAGAAAGGAGGAGGGTCGCCTACTCAGGAGTCGGCCTCCCCCGCGTCGACTGGTCATGACCAGCCGCCTTTTGGCATCTCACGGACAGGTAGGGCCCGCCGCCTGCAGGCCGTACCGACAGCCCGTCGTGGGAGCATGGCCTCTCTGCCATGGATGATGTCATAGGCCACGTGGCAATAGTGCCGCGCCGGGCGGGGGATGTCCGCCCAGTACGCCACAATATGTCCATGCTCTGCCCCTGGATTCGGGGGTGACAGGCTGCACTGTAGCCACGCCCCATCTCGTTATGTTCATGTGAGTGCTAACTTTGAGGGCACGAGGGGCCGCCTGCTAGGAGCCGGCCTCCCTGGAGGCCGCCTGCTAGGAGTCGGCCCACTTCATGGCCGTCCTCTGGATCCCGCCGCCTTCTGGCAGCCGGTCGCTTGGACCAGCCTGCCCCAAGGAGTCGGCCTTGGGTCTTTGATGCTTGAGGGGCGCAGCCGGCCCCGATGTCTTGAAACGCCATGGGGAGCTAATGAGGCTACCCGTGGTCATTTACTCCGACAGTACTCCCCGAAGCTGGTGGGGCGCCGCGGTTGAGGAGGCGAGGAGCCTCAGCAGCTTCCTACTCCGAGTGATCCGGTTGCTTTGCTTTGTCCATCCTCCGGAGTGCCGGCGTGCGGCGAAGGCGATCTCAGCGCATGACCGCAAGCTCATCGGCCCCTGAAGAGGAGGCCACCAGTGCCGCCCTGCCAGAGTGGATGCCTGGGGGCGGGACGGGTGTCCTGAACACAGCCACACACGACATTTAGGCCCACTTCCAGGCCCAAGGCCCCGCCCTCCAGTAGTATAGGAAGGCGTTCTTAGCGACGCGAGCGGCCGTCCGAGTATGTTTCTTGTTTCTTGTTTTTTATTCTTGTAATCTTCCATGGGGGCGCGCCAGCGCACCCACTAGGTGTAGCCCCCGAGTTCCAAGCCGGCTACTAAGCAGGCGGCTCAGAACTTAAAGGTAAGTTCCGAGTGCTGACTTTTTTCTTTTCTCTTGTTGTCTTCGTTGCAGGATTACCATAACATCCGCACGGCCGCCTACAACTCCCAGGTCTGGGAGCTAGCCAAGCGGACCACCGACCTATCTGATAGCCGGAGTAAGCCTATGTCTTTTCTCTCTTGCGGGGGCGCGTCAGCGCACCCGTTGGGTGTAGCTCCCGAGATTTAGGCCGACTGTTGAGCAGTCGGGCCGGATCTTCCGGCAACTACTTTTCCCCTTTGTTGATTTGTTGACTGCCTTCTCTTTCTTGTCTTCTGCAGGAGCCAACGCCACCTTGCAGCAGCACCTGGACGAAGCACAAACCGCGTTGCGCGCCAAGGAGGAGGAGTGCAGCAAAGCGGCGCAGGAGCGCGACCGCCTGGCCAAGAAGTTGGCGGACCAGGCGGACCAACCTAAGGCGGAGCTTGAGAAGCTCAAGGAGGCGAAGGACGCCCTCCAGGCCGAGTTTGAGACCGAGCGCTCAAAGTGGGCCGAGAGGGAGAAAGCTCTGTCCGACGGCTACAGCGAGATCGAGTACATGCTCGACGGTGAGTTATCCTTTCCTTTCTTTCATCTGCCGACTGTCATATGAGCTGGCCTCCGGCTTCATATTTCTTTTTCCTTCTTGCGCAGAGTACTTTCCCGGTCACGCCGTTGCCGCCAGCCAAGCCATCGAGGCTCGCCGTGACAAGCGAAGATAGGCTGGTGCAGCGATCGCGCTCAACGCCCCTCAGACCATTGGCGAGCAGCTTCTCGCCGTTCAAGCTCGTCTCCAACCGGCTCATTGGGTGCTCCGCCGTCTGCAGCGCGTCGGAGCCCAGGTGGTTTCCACCCTCTGGCTAGACGTTCAAGCTCCGCGCACTCCCAGTCGGACCGCTGACTGGTTAGAGGTGGTTGTCGGCCGTTTCGAGGCGTGGAAGGGCTCCGCAACCCGGGCTGGCGCACGACGGGCTTTGGAGTTCGTCAAGGCATGGTATCCTGGGCTAAGCCTAGCCCAGTTGGCCACGTTCCGGCTTGAAGCCAGCGAAGAGTTGGCGGCGGTGGCACCTGCGCTCTATCAACACGCGGCAGCGATCACCGAGTACACTGATACCAGTGTCTTCCTCCCCAAGCTCGACGAGGAGGGTGCCGAGATGCCACCCAACTGGTTCGGCCTGAACCCGGAAGACGGCGAGGAATCGATGGAGGAGATCGCGTCCAGCAATGAGGGTGAGGATGAGGAAGGTGAGGATGGTGAAGACGACACACCGGATGACGGAGCGGACGACCCGCCTCATCTCGATCGGGCCTCGAGCAATGAGTCGCGCGTGACCACGCCGACCATCACCAATGCTGACCAAGCCGAGACTCACCAGACGGCCACTCCATCAGCCGGCGCCGCTGACTCCACTAGCCTGCCGGACCCGCCTACTGCTCCTCTAGCCTAGGCCGCCAAATTCATCTTTTCCTGCTTTTGTAGTTTCTTGAATAAACTTGTTAAATTTGCGCAGTTCCACCCGCTGGGGGTCTATTCAAACTCTGTTGAATATTGTCCGAGGGCCTTTTTGCTATGTAAATTATCTTTGCCGAGTTCTAACTTGTCTTGCTTTTCTGCTCTTTTGGCTTTTTCCTTTGCTGCCTTCCCTTGGCTGCCGCCTTGCCAGCCGCACAACCGCTCTGCGGTCTGTGGCCGGGTCAAGTACTTGGCCATTTTTGGGAAGGCAAGTACTTTGGCCGTTTTAGAACGTAGCAAGTTAAGTAAGAAGCCGGCCGGCCGGCTGCTCAACAGCCGATCGGTGAGGCGAGGAGCCGTCTTGGCCTATGTGAATGCTTTGGTCCTTAGCCATTGTTTGTGTGGGCACCATTTCCTGCCTTTAACTCTTGCCAGCCGGACAGTCGCTCTGCGAGCTGCGGCTTATGGCAAGAGAGGGCTTAGATGCCGGCACACTACTTGTCCGACTGCAGGTAGCACCAACATAATACAAGGCGACAAGCCCCCGGGATGATTGGTCGAACCCGGTGCCAGGCAGAAAAGTGAAATAACACATTCATAGGCATAAAACTTATCACATAGATAAAAAGGGTAGCCCCCGAGTGCTCCTCGAGGGACCCGATGTCTTAGCGCTTAATACAAAAGGTAGCGCGGTACACACTGCATCAACTGTAAAATCTTCGGAGGAGATTTGCATTCTATGGACGCTCCGATTCCTTGCCAGAGTCGTCTCTCTTGCGTGCTCTGGGTTTCTGTGCGTCGATGAGGTAGTAGGAGTCAATGCCCAATGCTTTGCTGATGACGAAGGGGCCTTCCCAAGGGGCCGAGAGCTTGTGCTGGCCGGCTGTCGCTGGATCAGCCGAAGCACAAGGTCTCCCTCTTGGAAGGATCTTGGCTTGACCTTCCAACCGTGGTAGCGGCGCAGGCTCTGCTGGTAGATGGCGGACCGGCTAAGTGCGAACAGCCGGCCCTCTTCCAGCAGATCGACATCGTCTTCTCGTGCTTCCTTCGCATCTGCCTTCGTGTAGATGGTGACACGAGGTGAGTCGAACTCAATGTTAGTTGGGATGACGGCCTCGGGCCCATACACGAGGAAGAAGGGAGTGAAGTCGGTTGACTTGTTCGGAGTGGTGCGTAGGCTCCTGAGGACGGACGGCAGCTCGTCGATCCAGCAGCCGGCTGAGTGCTCTGGTGGCTCGACCAGTCGGGGCTTGATGCCAGAGAGGATGAGGCCGTTTGCTCGCTCGACCTGGCCGTTTGACTGCAGATGGGAAACAGACACTAAGTCCAGTCGGATGCCCTGCATTGCACAGAAACGGGCCAAGGCGCCTTTGGCAAAGTTTGTGCCATTGTCGGTGATGATGCTGTGTGGTACAACGTATCGGACGATGATATCTGCGATGAAGGTCACAGCAGTCGAACCATTTAGTTTCTTGATTGGCTTCGCTTCAATCCACTTGGTGAATTTGTCCACGGCAACAAGCAGATGGGTCATGCCGCCGCATGCTGTCTTGAATGGTCCCACCATGTCCAGCTCCCACACGGCAAAGGGCCAAGTGAGGGGGATGGTCTTGAGTGCAGAAGCCGGCAGATGTTGCTTGGAACTGAATTTCTGGCACCCCTTGCAGTGCTTGACCCAGTCCTTGGCGTCCTCCAAAGTAGTCGGCCAGAAGAAACCATGGCGGAAAGCTTTGGTGACAAGGGATCTAGAGGCCGCGTGGTGGCTGCACTCGCCTTGGTGGATATCTTTGAGGACTGCTTGGCCCTTCTCTGGTTCTAAGCAGCGCTGGAAGACCCCAGTCACGCTGCGTCTGACAAGCTCTCTGTTTACTATTGTGTAGGCTCCTGCTCGGCGCTGCACTTGACGGGCCGAGATCTCATCAGCCGGCAACTCTCTGTTCACCAGGAAATTGAGGATGGGTTGCGCCCATGATGGTGCTCTGACTTCTTCCACTGTCATTACAGCCACTGGTACTAGGGCGGCTGGCTTGGGAGGCGGCGGGTTGGAGTTGGCTGCCGCTTGCTGCGTCGTTGGAGTCCCCGGGCTGACTGTTGCACCCCTAGGCCGGGTTGTGAAGTCCCCGGGCCGCCTGCTGAAGTCCCCGGGCCGGCTCCTGCGGCCCCCATGTCGGATGCGACTGCTTCGGGAGCAGCCGACACGAAGATGGACTCGGGTTCTGGAGAAGGCTTGATAGACGGCTTGCGGAGACACTGGAGGGAAACGTCGGCTGGTATTGCTTGACGAGTGGAGCCGATTCGTGCCAGGGCATCTGCTTGCTCGTTGTCATTTCGTGGTACGTGAAGGAACTCGCACCCTTCAAAACATCCGCTGAGTTGCTGAACGAGGAAACGGTAGCTTGCCATGTTTGCATCCTTGGCGTCCCAGTCGCCAGACGACTGCTGGAACACCAAGTCTGAGTCGCTGTAGCACAGGATACGGCGGATGCGGATCTCTTTGGCCAGTCGGAGTCCGTGTACTAGCGCCTCATACTCGGCTACGTTGTTGGAGGCGGCGAAGTGGATTTGCAATGTGTATCTGAGCTTGTCGCCTTTGGGAGAGGTGAGGACAACGCTGGCTCCCAAGCCGGTGCGCATCTTCGAGCCATCAAAGTGGATCCGCCAATGAGTGGAGTCCGGAGCTGGAGGCAGGTACTGGGTCTCGGCCCAGTCGACGAGGAAATCGGCCAGTGCTTGGGACTTGATGGCGGTACGAGGCTGGTATATGATGGTGTAGGGAGCCAGCTCGACGGCCCATTTGGCCTCCCGGCCTGATGCATCTCTGTTGCCTATGATCTCAGCAAGCGGGCCAGTGCAGACAACCGTGATTGGGTGCTCTTGAAAGTATGGATTCAGCTTCTTGGCGGCAAAGTGCACGCCGTAGCACATCTTCTGGTAGTGGGGGTAGTTCTGCTTTGAGGTCCACATCACGTTGCTCAAATAGTACACAGGCCTCTGCACCGGCTGTGCTCTGTCATCTTCTGGGCGTTCCACCACAATGACAGTACTGACCACCCGGCTGGTGGCGGCGATGTAGAGGTACATGGGCTCTTTGGCAGCCAGGGCCGCCAGGACAGGCGGGGTAGTCAACATCTTCTTCAGCTGGAGAAAGGCCTCGTCCGCCTTGTCGTTCCACTCAAAGTGAGCGGTTTTCTTCATGAGCTGGTACATGGGAAGAGCCTTCTCACCCAGCTGACTGATGAAGTGGTTGATTGCTACCTTTGAGCACTGCGTTGGTTTTTCCTTGAAGAGGAAAGGGTGATGCAGCAAAGTAGCGTAAGTATTTCCCTCAGGTTTTGAGAACCAAGGTATCAATCCAGTAGGAGGCTACGCGCGAGTCCCTCGCACCTACACAAAACAAATAAATCCTCGCAACCAACGCGATAAGGGGTTGTCAATCTCTACACGGCCACTTACGAGAGTGAGATCTGATAGATATGATTGGATAATATTTTTGGTATTTTTGTGATAAAGATGCAAAGTAAAATAAAAGCAAAGTAAAAAAAGCAAGGAAATAACTAAGTGTTGGAAGATTAATATGATGAAGATAGACCCGGGGGCCATAGGTTTCACTAGTGGCTTCTCTCAAGAGCATAAGTATTTTACGGTGGGTGAACAAATTACTGTTGAGCAATTGACAGAAGTAAGCATAGTTATGAGAATATCTAGGTATGATCATGTATATAGGCATCACATCCGAGACAAGTAGACCGACTCCTGCCTGCATCTACTACTATTACTCCACTCATCGACCGCTATCCAGCATGCATCTAGAGTATTAAGTTCATAAAACGAGTAACGCCTTAAGCAAGATGACATGATGTAGAGGATAAATTCATGCAATATGATAAAAAACCATATTGTTATCCTCGATGGCAACAATACAATACGTGCCTTGCTGCCCCCATCACACGGGAAAGGACACCGCAAGATTGAACCCAAAGCTAAGCACTTCTCCCATTGCAAGAAAGATCAATCTAGTAGGCCAAACCAAACTGATAATTCGAAGAGACTTGCAAAGATAACCAATCATACATAAAAGAATTCAGAGAAGATTCAAATATTGTTCATAGATAATCTTGATCATAAACTCACAATTCATCGATCTCAACAAACACACCACAAAAGAAGATTGCAAAGAATAGATCTCCACGAGAGAGGGGGAGAACATTGTATTGAGATCAAAAAAAGGAGAAGAAGCCATCTAGCTAATAACTATGAACCCGAAGGTCTGAAGTAAACTACTCACACTTCATTGGAGAGGCTATGGTGTTGATGTAGAAGCCCTCCGTGATTGATTCCCCTTCCGACGGAGCTCCGGAACAGGCCCCAAGATGGGATCTCGTAGGTACAGAAGGTTGCGGCAGTGGAATTAGGTTTTTGGCTCCGTATCTGATCGTTTGGGGGTACATAGGTATATATAGGAGGAAGGAGTACATCGGTGGAGCAACAGGGGCCCACGAGGGTGGAGGGCGCGCCCTGGGGGGTAGGCGCGCCCCCTACCTCGTGGCCTCCTATTTTGTTTCTTGATGTAGGGTTCAAGTCTCCTGGATCATATTCATTCCGAAAATCACGTTCCCGAAGGTTTCATTCCGTTTGGACTCCGTTTGATATTCCTTTTCTGCGAAACTCTGAAATAGGCAAAAAACATCAATTTTGAGCTGGGCCTCCGGTTAATAGGTTAGTCCCAAAAATAATATAAAAGTAAATAATAAAGCCCAATAATGTCCAAAACAGTAGATAATATAGCATGGAGCAATAAAAAATTATAGATACGTTGGAGACGTATCAAGCATCCCCAAGCTTAAATCATGCTCGTCCTTGAGTAGGTAAATGATAAAAACAGAATTTTTGATGCGGAGTGCTACTTGGCATAATTTCAATGTAATTCTTCTTAATTGTGGTATGAATATTCAGATCCGAAAGATTCAAGACAAAAGTTTAATATTGACATAAAAATAATAATACTTCAAGCATACTAACAAAGCAATTATGTCTTCTCAAAATAACATGGCCAAAGAAAGTTATCCCTACAAAATCATATAGTCTGGCTATGCTCTATCTTCACCACACAAAGTATTTAAATCATGCCCAACCCCGATGACAAGCCAAGCAATTGTTTCATACTTTCGACATTCTCAAACTTTTTCAATCTTCACGCAATACATGAGCGTGAGCCATGGACATAGCACTATATGTGGAATAGAATGGTGGTTGTGGAGAAGAGAAAAAGGGAGAAGATAGTCTCACATCAACTAGGCGTATCAACGGGCAATGGAGATGCCCATCAATAGATATCAATGTGAGTGAGTAGGGATTGCCATGCAACGGATGCACTAGAGCTATAAGTATATGAAAGCTCAACAAAATAAACTAAGTGGGTGTGCATCCAACTCGCTTGCTCACGAAGACCTAGGGCGTTTTGAGGAAGCCCATCATTGGAATATACAAGCCAAGTTCTATAATGAAAAATTCCCACTAGTATATGAAAGTGACAAAATAAGAGACTCTCTATCATGAAGATCATGGTGCTAATTTGAAGCACAAGTGTGGTAAAAGGATAGTAACATTGTCCCTTCTCTCTTTTTCTCTCTTTTTTTTTATTTGGGACTTTTCTCTCTTTTTTATGGCCTCTTTTCTTTTCTTTTTTTTCCTTCCGGAGTCCCATCCCGACTTGTGGGGGAATCATAGTCTCCATCATCCTTTCCTCACTTGGGATAATGCTCTAAAATGATGATCATCACACTTTTATTTTCTTACAACTCAACAATTACAACTCTATACTTAGAACAAAATATGACTCTATATGAATGCCTCCGGCGGTGTGCCGGGATATGCAATGAATCAAGAGTGACATGTATGAAAAAATTATAAACGGTGGCTTTGCCACAAATACGATGTCAACTACATGATCATGCAAAGCAATATGACAATGATGGAGCGTGCCATAATAAACGGAACGGTGGAAAGTTGCATGGCAATATATCTCGGAATGGCTATGGAAATGCCATGATAGGTAGGTATGGTGGCTGTTTTGAGGAAGGTTTATGGTGGGTGTATGATACCGGCGAAAAGTGCGCGGTATTAGAGAGGCTAGCAATGGTGGAAGGAAGAAGAGTGCGTATAGTCCATGGACTCAACATTAGTCATAAAGAACTCATATACTCATTGCAAAAATCTACAAGTTATCAAAGCAAAGTATTACGCGCATGCTCCTAGGGGGATAGATTGGTAGGAAAAGACCATCGCTCGTCCCTTACTACCACTCATAAGGAAGACAATCAATAAATAAATTATGCTCCGACTTCATCACATAACGGTTCACCATACGTGCATGCTACGGGAATCACAAACTTTAACACAAGTATCTCTCAAATTCACAACTACTCAACTAGCATGACTCTAATATCACCATCTTTATATCTCAAAACAATTATCAAGCATCAAACTTTTCTTAGTATTCAACACACTCATAAGAACTTTTTACTAATCTTGAATACCTAGCATATTACGATTATTTAAGCAAATTACCATGCTATTTAAGACTCTCAAAATAATCTAAGTGAAGCATGAGAGATCAATAGTTTCTATAAAACAAATCCACCACCGTGCTCTAAAGGATATAAGTGAAGCACTAGAGCAAAACTATATAACTCAAAAGATATAAGCGAAGCACAAAGAGTATTCTAACAAATTCCAAATCATGTATGGCTCTCTCAAAAGGTGTGTACAGCAAGGATGATTGTGGTAAACTAAAAAGCAAAGACTCTAATCATACACGACGCTCCAAGAAAAATACATATCATGTGGTGAATAAAAATATAGCTCCAAGTAAAGTTACCGATGGAAGTAGACGAAAGAGGGGATGCCTTCCGGGGCATCCCCAAGCTTTGGCTTTTTGGTGTCCTTAAATTATATTGGGGGTGCCATGGGCATCCCCAATTTTAGGCTCTTTCCACTCCTTGTTCCATAATCCATCTAATCGTTTACCCAAAACTTGAAAACTTCACGACACAAAACTCAACAGAAAATCTCGTGAGCTCCATTAGCGAAAGAAAGCAAAAGACCACTTCAAGGTACTGCAATGAACTCATTATTTATTTATATTGGTGTTAAACCTACTGTATTACAACTTCTCTATGGTTTATAAACTATTTTACTAGCCATAGATTCATCAACATAAGCAAACAACACACGAAAAACAGAATCTGTCAAAAACAGAACAGTCTGTAGTAATCTGTAACTAACACAAACTTATGGAACTCCAAAAAATCAGACAAAATAGGAAGACCTAGAAAATTTGTTTATTGATCATAAGAAATTGGAATCAATATTTTATCACGTTCTGGTGATTTTTAATAATTATTTTCGTGAACAGAAAGTTTCTGGAATTTTCTGCAAGATCAAATAACTATCATCCGAGAAGATCCTATAGGTTTAACTTGGCACAAACACTAATAAAAACATAAAAACACATCTAACCATAGGCTAGAACAAATATTTATTCCTAAACATAAACAAAAAGAGAAAAAACTAAAAATAAAATTGGGTTGCCTCCCAAAAAGCGCTATCGTTTAATGCCCCTAGCTAGGCATTGAGATTTCGATGATGCTCACATGAAAGACAAGAATTGAAGCACAAAGAGAGCATCATGAAACACGTAACAAACACATCTAAGTCTAACATACTTCCTATGCATAGGCATCTTATAGGCAAACAAATTATCATAGCAAGCAAAAACTAGCATATGCAAGGAAGCGGAAAGAGACGATAGCGATCTCAACATGAAGAGAGGTAATTTAGTAACATTAAAATTTCTACAACCATATTTTCCTCTCTCGTAATAATTGCATGTAGGATCATAATAAAATTCAAGAAAATAGCTATCACATAAAATATTTTCAACACGATCCACATACTTGCAAAGTTGACACTCTTCCAAAATAGTGGGATTATCATTAACTAAAGTCATGACCTCTCCAAACCCACTTTTATCAAAAATTTCATAAGATTGAATATTCTCCAAATATGTGGGAAGTTGACACTCTTCCAAATCCACTTTCAATATTATTGCGGACAATATTATCAATCTCATATTCATCATGGGGATTAAATAAATTTTCAAGATCATAGGAAGAATCACCCCAATCATGATCATTGCAACAAGTAGTAGACATAGCAAAACTAGCATCCCCATGCTTAGGGTTTTGCATATTATTAGCACAATTGACATCAAGATAATCTATAGTAAAATCATTGAAATCATGCTTTTCATCGAGGGAACTATCAAGCATGGGTGCAATAGCAACAATCTCATTTTTAACATAAGGAACTATAGCAAATTCATCTTCATAAATATTGGCATCATGGCCACAAGAATAGCAAGCATCATGTTCATCAAGGGATATTTCAACCAAATCATCGGAATCATCATTATCTATAGATTCATGCATATCATTATTTTCTTCCAAAGCAACAGTCATTCTTTCAGTAAATTCTTGGACATATACAATATGAGCAAAGTTTTCATTGCAATATTTAAGTATGACGGAATTTTCAGATTTGTTGAGAGTAAAATCATACCGTTCAATCAAAGAAGCAACTTCATGAGCACCCTTAAAAACGACAAATTCTTCAATTTGTTCGATATCATAGTAACTATAAACACCATTTGCATAAGAAGATAAGATTTCATTATCATTGAACTCACATAGGTAAGGAAGGTGTTTTTTAGGGTTCTTAGAGCAACAAGTAAAATCACACATTTCACAAAGATTCCAAGCATAGCATAGAAATTTGTTTATTTGATTCCATAAGAGTCTCCCTTTTTCAGACAAACGGTGACACACAAAATGAGCATGCTCATCTAAAGATTTCCCATCAACTAGGCTAGTTGGGTTTTCAACACGAGCGCATAAGGATCGAAGATGATCCAATTAAAACACTTTAAGTGGATCCATATCAATAGATTTTTAGCAAGCAAAGATGCAAGCACATAGAAGGCACGAGGAAACAAAAACAGAAAGGCATACGGGAAGAAGGCGAATAAAACGGCAAGGATGAAGTGGGGGAGAGGAAAACGAGAGGCAAATGGCAAATAATGTAATGCGGGAGATAAGGGATTGTGATGAGTACATGGTATGTTGACTTTTGCGTAGAACTCCCCGACAATGGCGCCAGAAATCCTTCTTGCTACCTCTTGAGCATTGTGTTGGTTTTCCCTTGAAGAGGAAAGGGTGATGCAGCAAAGTAGCGTAAGTATTTCCCTCAGTTTTTGAGAACCAAGGTATCAATCCAGTAGGAGGCTACGCGCGAGTCCCTCGCACCTACACAAAACAAATAAATTCTCGCAACCAACACGATAAGGGGTTGTCAATCCCTACACGGCCACTTACGAGAGTGAGATCTGATAGATATGATAGGATAATATTTTTGGTATTTTTGTGATAAAGATGCAAAGTAAAATAAAAGCAAAGTAAAAAGCAAGGAAATAACTAAGTGTTGGAAGATTAATATGATGAAGATAGACCCGGGGGCCATAGGTTTCACTAGTGGCTTCTCTCAAGAGCATAAGTATTTTACGATGGGTGAACAAATTACTGTTGAGCAATTGACAGAATTGAGCATAGTTATGAGAATATCTAGGTATGATCATGTATATAGGCATCACGTCCGAGACAAGTAGACAGACTCCTGCCTGCATCTAATACTATTACTCCACTCATCGACCGCTATCTAGCATGCATCTAGAGTATTAAGTCATAAAAACGGAGTAACGCCTTAAGCAAGATGACATGATGTAGAGGGATAAATTCATGCAATATGATAAAACCCCCATCTTGTTATCCTCGATGGCAACAATACAATACGTGCCTTGCTGCCCCTACTGCCACTGGGAAAGGACACCGCAAGATTGAACCCAAAGCTAAGCACTTCTCCCATTGCAAGAAAGATCAATCTAGTAGGCCATACCAAACTGATAATTCGAAGAGACTTGCAAAGATAACCAATCATACATAAAAGAATACAGAGAAGATTCAAATATTGTTCATAGATAATCTTGATCATAAACCCACAATTCATCGGTCTCAACAAACACACCGCAAAAGAAGATTACATCGAATACATCTCCACGAGAGAGGGGGAGAACATTGTATTGAGATCCAAAAAGAGAGAAGAAGCCATCTAGCTAATAACTATGGACCCGAAGGTCTGAAGTAAACTACTCACACTTCATCGGAGAGGCTATGGTGTTGATGTAGAAGCCCTCCGTGATTGATTCCCCATTCCTCTGGAACAGGCCCCAAGATGTGATCTCATGGGTACAGAAGGTTGCGGCGGTGGAATTAGGTTTTTGGCTCCGTATCTGATCGTTTGGGGGTACGTAGGTATATATAGGAGGAAGGAGTACGTCGGTGGAGCAACAGGGGGCCCACGAGGGTGGAGGGCGCATACTGGGGGTAGGCGCCCCTGCACTCGTGGCCTCCTCTTTTGTTTCTTGACATAGGGTCCAAGTCTCCTGGATCATATTCGTTCCGAAAATCACGTTCCCGAAGGTTTCATTCCTTTTGGACTCCGTTTGATATTCGCTTTCTGTGAAACTCTGGAATAGGCAAAAAACAACAATTCTGGGTTGGGCCTCCGGTTAATAGGTTAGTCCCAAAAATAATATAAAAGTAAATAATAAAGCCCAATAATGTCCAAAATAGTAGATAACATAGCATGGAGCAATCAAAAATTATAGATACGTTGGAGACGTATCACTGATGGATGTCAAGCAGCCGATGAATTTTTGGACGTCTCGCAGTCGGGTGGGTCTCTCCATCCTCTCGATGGCTTTGATCTTCACAGGGTTGCACTCAATGCCGCGCTCTGAGACCAGAAAGCCAAGGAGCTAGCCGGCTGGTACTCCAAAGACGCATTTCTCTGGGTTGAGCTTGATTTGAAAACGGTGCAGATTGTTAAAAGTTTCCTTGAGATCTTCCAAAAGGGTACCATGCTTCTCCGTCTTCACCACAATATCGTCTACATAGACGTGGGCATTTCTGCCGAGTTGCTTGAGGAGGCACTTCTTCATGCAATGCTGAAATGTGGCACCGACATTCCTCAAGCCGAATGTCATGGTCAGGTAGCAGAAGGCTCCGAATGGTGTGATGAAGGCAGTCTTCAGGCGGTCTGCCGGGTTCAACTTGATCTGGTGGTAACCTGAGTAGGCATCCAAAAAACTCAGCAGCCCGCATCCAGCTGTGGAGTCTATCACTTGGTCAATCCGAGGCAAAGCAAACAGATCCTTGGGGCAGACTTTGTTGAGACTGGTGTAATCAATGCACATGCGCCACTTGTTGTTCTTCTTCAGTACAAGGACTGGGTTGGCAAGCCATTTTGGGAAGAAAACTTCCATAATGAAGCCGCCTGCCAGCAGGCGGGCCATCTCTTCACCAACAATTCTTCTCTTCTCTTCCCACAGTCGGCGGAGGGTTGTATGAATGGTTTGGCATCTGACCTGACATGTTGTGCTCGGCGAAATCCGTCGGAACACCTGGCATGTCTTTGGGAGACCATGCGAAGATGTCATCATTCTCACGGAGGAAATCGACGAGCTAGCTTTCCTATTTGCTGTCAAGGTTGGCGCCTATGACAGCGTGCCTCTCCGGGTGCTCGGTGTCCAAGGGGATCTTCTTTTTTTCCTTGGCCGGCTGGAAGGAGACCTGGGTCTCCGACTCTTTGGGATCTGGTGACAGGTCCGGCTGCTTGCTGGCCATGGCCACCACCTGGTCCAGGAGCTTCTTCTCAGCAGCAATCACAAGGGACTTGGCCAGCCGGCTGCTGGCCGCGGCACAGGCGGCCGACTTCTCGTATTCCCCGGCTATCGTGATAATGCCCTTGGTTCCCGGCATCTTCATCTTGAGGTAGGCATAATGAGGCACCGCCATGAACTTGGCTAGAGCTGGTCGGCCTAGGAGTAAGGACTCTCCAGGTCAACCACCTCAAACCAAATTGCCTCACATCAGAAATGATCCTTGTCTCCGAAGAGGACATCTATCTTGATCTTGTCGATTGGTGAGCAGGAAAGGCCGGGCACAATGCCATGAAAGACGGTCCGACTGGGCTGGAGCTGCTTCTCTTTAATGCACAACTTCTCCATGGTGTCGCGGTAAAGGATGTTGATGCTGCTACCGCCATCTATCAGAATCCGGGAGAAACGAGCAGCTCGCCTCTCTATTGCAAGGGTGGCATCCAACACCAGGGCATAGGAACCCGGAGAAGGCATCACTTACAAGTGGACCGCATGGCTCTAGCTGATAGGCTTCTCAGACCAGTGCATGAACTCTGGGGCAGTTGAGGCAACGAGGTTCACTTCACGGTGATGCTGACGTCGGCTGCGCCTGCCAACAACCACACTGGTGAAGATGACGTAAGCACCATGTTCTTCAGGGAATTCATCCTGGATTGCACCGACTGTTGGACGGGCCGCCGGCTACTGGGGAGGCGGAGCCGGCGGGCCAGCAGGCGGAGCCGGCAGTCCCTCGCCCTTGGCAATGCGGACGAGCCAATGGCATTTCCGGGTTGTATGGTTGGATGGCTTCACACCACCGTGGAACTTGCAGGGAGCAAGGAGGGTCTGCTCAAAGGAGAAGGCGGGCAGCGAAGCAGGCTTGCCACCCTTCTGACGCTTGGGGCCGGGTTGTCCCTCGGGCTGATGGTCTTCGACTGTCGCCACCTGCCGGCTACTGGAAGCCGGCTGCGGGGCCTTGCGCTTGTTGTTGTTCGGCTGTTGGTGCCGATTGTTGTCACCAGCCGGCGTCCGAGGAGCCAGAGGACGTACCTTCCCGGAAGCGTCCACTTGGAGCTCCGACTTCATGGAGGAGTCGGCAGTGGCGTACTTGTCTGCTATGATCAGCAACTCATCGAGTGTGGCCGGCTCGTCGCAGAGGAGTCGGTGCTTGAGTAAGGTGCCCTCTCAGCACCTGCGGTGAAGTACTCTATGGCTTGCACCTCATGCACCCCTTCCCAGGAGTTGCGCAGTTTAGCCCACCGCGTCAGGTAGTCGCGGGTGGACTCAGTCGGGCATTAGACGCACATCGAGAGCTGGTGAGGCTTGGGCGGCCGCTTGTATGTGCTGGTGCAATTGCGGATGAATACTTCAGTGAAATCTACCCAACTGTTGACGTTGTAGGGCTTGAGGCTGTTCAGCCATGTCCGGGCCGTGCCCTGGAGCATGAGCGGAACGTACTTCACGGCAACACGCTTGTTGCCGTTTGCTATGTTGACGGCTGTGGAGTAGTCAACCAGCCAGTCTTCCGGCTTCACGGAGCCGTTGTACTTGGGCGTGTCTCATGGGAGCGAGAACCCTTTGGGGTAGGGCTTGATGTCTACTACACAACCTTCTTCTTGTAGACGTTGTTGGGCCTGCAAGTGCACAGGTTTGTAGGACAGTAGCAAATTTCCCTCAAGTGGATGACCTAAGGTTTATCAATCCATGGGAGGCGTAGGATGAAGATGGTCTCTCTCAAACAACCCTGCAACCAAATAACAAAGTGTCTCTTGTGTCCCCAACACACCCAATACAATGGTAAATTGTATAGGTGCACTAGTTCGGCGAAGAGATGGTGATACAAGTGCAATATGGATGGTAGATATAGGTTTTTGTAATCTGAAAATATAAAAACAGCAAGGTAATAATGATAAAAGTGAGCATAAACGGTATTGCAATGATAGGAAACAATGCCTAGGGTTCATACTTTCACTAGTGCAAGTTCTCTCAACAATAATAACATAGATAGATCATATAACAAGCCCTCAACATGCAACAAAGAGTCACTCCAAAGCCACTAATAGCGGAGAACAAACGTAGAGATTATGGTAGGGTACGAAACCACCTCAAAGTTATTCTTTCGGATCAATTTATTAAAGAGTTCGTACTAGAATAACACCTTAAGACACAAATCAACCAAAACCCTAATGTCACCTAGATACTCCATTGTCACCTCATGTATTTGTGGGCATGATTATACGATATGCATCACACAATCTCAGATTCATCCAACCAACACAAAGTACTTCAAAGAGTGCCACAAAGTTTCTACCGGAGAGTCAAGAAAACGTGTGCCAACCCCTATGCATAGGTTCATAGGCGGAACCCGCAAGTTGGTCACCAAAACATACATCAAGTGGCACATGATATCCCATTGTCACCACAGATAAACACGGCAAGACATACATCAAGTGTTCTCAAATAAAGACTCAATCCGATAAGATAACTTCAAGAGGGAAACTCAATTCATAACAAGAGCGTAGAGGGGGAGAAACATCATAAGATCCAACTATAATAGCAAAACTCGCGATACATCAAGATCGTGCCATGGAGAGAACACGAGAGAGAGAGAGATATCAAACACATAGCTACTGGTACATACCCTCAGCCTCGAGGGTGAACTACTCCCTCCTCGTCATGGAGAGCGCCGGGATGATGAAGATGGCCACCGGTGATGGATTCCCCCTTCGGCAGGGTGCCGGAACGGGCTCCCGAGAGGTTTGTGGTGGCTATAGAGGCTTGCGGCGGCGGAACTCCTGATCTATCTTGATATTCGATGTTTTTAGGGTACGTAGGCTTATATAGGCGAAAGAAGTCGGTCGGGAGGTGCTCGAGGGGTCCACGAGACAGGGGGCCGCGCCCTGTAGGGGGGGCGCCCCCCTATCTCCTGGGCTCCTCGAGGATCTTCTGACTTGATCTCCAAGCCTCCGTGATGATAATCTTCCAAAAACACGCTGTCAAGGTTTCATTCCGTTTGGACTCCGTTTGATATTCCTTTCCTTCGAAATACTGAAACAGGCAATAAAACAACAATATGGGTTGGGCCTCCGGTTAATAGGTTAGTCCCAAAAGTAATATAAAAGTGTATAATAAAGCCCATAATCATTCAAAACAGGTAATATAATAGCATTGAACAATCAAAAATTATAGATACGTTGGAGACGTATCAGGGCTCGTCGCAGATGCGGGGGCCGAAACAAGGTGGGCCCATGATGTCTACTACACAACTTTCTTCTTGTAGACGTTGTTGGGCCTTCAAGTGCAGAGGTTTGTAGGACTGTAGCAAATTTCCCTCAAGTGGATGACCTAAGGTTTATCATTCTGTGGGAGGCGTAGGATGAAGATGGTCTATCTCAAACAACCCTGCAACCAAATAACAAAGAGTCTCTTGTGTCCCCAACACACCCAATACAATGGTAAATTGTATAGGTGCATTAGTTCGGCGAAGAGATGGTGATACAAGTGCAATATGGATGGTAGATATGGGTATTTGTAATCTGAAAATATAAAAACAGCAAGGTAGCAAGTGGTAAAAGTGAGCGTAAACGGTATTGCAATGCTAGGAAACAAGGCCTAGGGTTCATACTTTGCCAGTGCAAGTTCTCTCAACAATAATAACATAATTGGATCATATAACTATCCCTCAACATGCAACAAAGAGTCACTCCAAAGTCACTAATAGCGGAGAACAAACGAAGAGATTATTGTAGGGTACGAAACCACCTCAAAGTTATTCTTTCTGATCAATCCATTGGGCTATTCCTATAAGTGTCACAAACAGCCCTAGAGTTCGTAGTAAAATAACACCTTAAGACACAAATCAACCAAAACCCTAATGTCACCAAGATACTCCAATGTCACCTCAAGTATCTGCGGGTATGATTATACGATATGCATCACACAATCTCAGATTCATCTATTCAACCAACACAAAGAACTTCAAAGAGTGCCCCAAAGTTTCTACCGGAGAGTCAAGACGAAAACGTGTGCCAACCCCTATGCATAAGTTCACAAGGTCACTGAACCCGCAAGTTGATCACCAAAACATACATCAAGTAGATCACGTGAATATCCCATTGTCACCACAGATAAGCACATGCAAGACATAAATCAAGTGTTCTCAAATCCTTAAAGACTCAATCCGATAAGATAACTTCAAAGGTAAAACTCAATCCATTACAAGAGATAGAGGGGGAGAAACATCATAAGATCCAACTATAATAGCAAAGCTCGTGATACATCAAGATCGTGCCAAATCAAGAACACGAGAGAGAGAGAGAGAGAGAGAGAGAGAGAGAGAGAGAGATCAAACACATAGCTACTGGTACATACCCTCAGCCCGAGGGTGAACTACTCCCTCCTCGTCATGGAGAGCGCCGAGATGATGAAGATGGCCACCTGTGATGGACCCCCACCCTCCGGCAGGGTGCCGAAACAGGGTCCCAATTGGTTTTTGGTGGCTACAGAGGCTTGCGGCGGCGGAACTCCCGATCTCGGTTTCTTTTCGGGGGCTTATGTATTTATAGGAATTTTTGGCGTCGGTCTCACGTCAGGGGGCTCTCCGAGACATCCACGAGGCAGGCGCGCCCTCCACCCTCGTGGATGGCTCGGGACTCTTCTGGCCCAACTCTTTTACTCCGGGGGCTTCTTTTGGTCCATGAAGAATCATCAAAAATTGGCACGTCAATTGGACTCCGTTTGGTATTCCTTTTCTGTAGAACTCAAAAACAAGGAAAAAATAGAAACTGACACTGGGCTCTAGGTTAATAGGTTAGTCCTAAAAATCATATAAAATAGCATATAAATGCATATAATACATCCTAGACGGATAATATAATAGCATGGAACTATCAAAAAATATAGATACGTTCGAGACATATCAAACATCCCCAAGCTTAATTCCTGCTCGTCCTCGAGTAGGTAAATGATAAAAACAGAATTTTTGATGTGGAATGCTACCTAACATATTTATCAATGTAATCTTCTTTATTGTGGCAAGAATATTCAGATCCAGAAGATTCAAAACAAAAGTTTAATATTGACATAAAAACAGTAATACTTCAAGCATACGAACAAAGTAATCATGTCTTCTCAAAATAACGTGGCCGAAGAAAGTTCATCCCTACAAAATCATATAGTCTGGCTATGCTCCATCTTCATCACATAAAATATTCAGATCATGCACAACCCCAATGACAAGCCAAGCAATTGTTTCATACTTTAGTATTCTCAAACATTTTCAACTTTCACGCAATACATGGGCGTGAGCCATGGACATAGAACTATAGGTGGAATAGAGTGGTGATTGTGGAGAAGTCAAAAAGGAGGAAGATGGTCTCACATCACCTAGGCGTATTAATGGGCTATGGAGATGCCCCATCAATAGATATCAATGTGAGTGAGTAGGGATTGCCATGCAACGGATGCACTAGAGCTATAAATGTATGAAAGCTCAACAAAAGAAACTAAGTGGGTGTGCATTCAACTTGCTTGCTCACGAAGACCTAGGGAATTTTGAGGAAGCCCATTATTGGAATATACAAGCCAAGTTCTATAACGAAAATTCCCACTAGTATATGAAAGTGACAAAATAAGAGACTCTCTATCATGAAGATCATGGTGCTACTTTGAAGCACAAGTGTGGAAAAAGGATAGTAGCATTGTCCCTTCTCTCTTTTTCTCTTTTTTTTTGTTTGGCTTCTTTGGCCTCTTTTTTTTCATTGGCTTCTTTGGCCTCTCTTTTTTTCCTCACACGGGACAATGCTCTAATAATGATGATCATCAAACTTATATTTATTTACAACTCAATACTTAGAACAAAATATGACTCTATGTGAATGCCTCCGGCGTTGTACCAGGATGTGCAATGAATCAAGAGTGACATGTATGAAAGAATTATGAAGGTGGCTTTGCCACAAATACGATGTCAACTACATGATCATGCAAAGCAATATGACAATGATGAAGCGTGTCATAATAAATGGAACGATGGAAAGTTGCATGGCAATATATCTCAGAATGGCTATGAAAATGCCATAATAGGTAGGTATGGTGGCTGTTTTAAGGAAGGTATATGGTGGGTTTATGGTACCGGCGAAAGTTGCGCGGCACAAGAGAGGAGTCGGCGTTCTGGGAACAGGGGTCCCCAGACTTGCCTGCCTGCGGCCCACGGCGTGGCTCTGCGAGCGGGCCCTACGGCCCATCTTCACCAACAAGCACTCAAGACCCTCGCGAGGAGCCAAGCCTCGCGAGGCGGATGACACAAGACTTCCTCGGAGTGGCCTCACCAGGTTGGCTCGCGAGGGGCGGAGAGATCAAGGCAAGGCAAACCTCGCGAGGTTCTCGTGACGTGAGCCATGACGACCGAGATCAGGCGGGCGCCAGCGCGCGCAGTTTCCTTGTTTCCTCTTTGGTTCTAAGGAAGCAAGCGCATGCGAGGAGTACTGAGGCGTCAAGCAAAGGTTTCCATATCGGTGCAACGAGACCAAGACCAGCAGGACGGTGCTACGTCTCGAGCTTGCGTTGGTTTTCCCCGAAGAGGAGGGGATGATGCAGCACAGTAGCGTAAGTATTTCCCTCAGTTTTTGAGAACCAAGGTATCAATCCAGTAGGAGGCCACGCGCAAGTCCCTCGTACCTGCACAAAACGATAGCTACTCGCAACCAACGCGATTAGGGGTTGTCAATCCCTGCACGGTCACTTACGAGAGTGAGATCTGATAGAGATAATATTTTTGGTATTTTTGGTATAAAGATGCAAAGTAAAAAGTAAAAGCAAAGCAAGTAAATAAAGTGATGGAGATTGATATGATGAGAATAGACCCGGGGGCCATAGGTTTCACTAGTGGCTTCTCTCAAGAGCATAGATATTCTAAGGTGGGTGAACAAATTACTATTGAGCAATATAGTTATGAGTATATCTAGGCAATGATCATGTATATAGGCATCACGTCCGTGACAAGTAGATCGAAACGATTCTGCATCTACTACTATTACTCCACTCATCGACCGCTATCCAGCATGCATCTAGAGTATTAAGTTAAAAACAGAGTAACGCCTTAAGCAAGATGACATGATGTAGAGGAATAAATTCATGCAATATGATAAATACCCCATCTTGTTATCCTCGATGGCAACAATACAATACGTGCCTTGCAACCCCTTCTGTCACTAGGTAAGGACACCGCAAGATTGAACCCAAAGCTAAGCACTTCTCCCATTGCAAGAACTACCAATCTAGTTGGCCAAACCAAATGGTTAATTCAAAGAGACTTGCAAAGATACTCAATCATACATAAAAGAATTCAGAGAAGAATCAAATATTTTCCATAGATAAGCTGGATCATAAACCCACAATTCATCGGTCTCAACAAACACACCGCAGAAAGAAGATTACATCGAATAGATCTCCACGAGAGAGGGGGAGAACATTGTATTGAGATCCAAAAAGAGAGAAGAAGCCATCTAGCTACTAGCTATGGACCCGAAGGTCTGAAGTAAACTACTCACACTTCATCGGAGGGGCTATGGTGTTGATGTAGAAGCCCTCCGTGGTGGATGCTCCCTCTGGCGGAGCTCCGGAACAGGCCCCAAGATGGGATCTCATGGATACAGGAAGTTGCGGCGGTGGAATTAGGTTTTTGGCTCCTCTCTGATCTGTTGGGGGTACGTAGGTATATATAGGAGGAAGGAGTACGTCGGTGGAGCGTCAGGGGGCCCACGAGGCGGGGCGCGCCTGTGGGAGGGCGCGCCCCACCTCGTGACCGCCTGCACTCCTTAGAGTAGGGTCTAAGTCTCCGGATCACGCTCGTGAGAAGTTCACGTTCCCAAGGTTTCATTCCGCTTGGACTCCGCTTGATATTCCGTTTCTTCAAACACCAAATAGGCAAAAAACAGCAATTTCGGGCTGGGCCTCCGTTAATAGGTTAGTCCCAAAAGTAATATAAAAGTGGAAAATAAAGCCCATTATAGTCCAAAACAATAGATAAAGTAGCATGGAGCAATCAAAAATTATAGATACGTTGGAGACGTATCAGACGGCAAGACGAAAGTCACCATGGAGCCCAAGGCGGTGGCACCACCAGAGCCTTTTGCAAGCGAAGATTGCTTTTGTCTGGATAAACTGTACTAGCTGTCCCCTTTCAAATTGGCCATTGTTGGCTCCCTTCTCACTCAATATTTGGGGAGAGGGCCAGGGCCTCTATAAATAGGACTAGCCACCATAGTAGGAGGCATCTCATCTTGAGTAATCCTCATCCACACAAGTCCACCGAGCACAAGAACACCTCCCTCGGGAGGCTGTTCTTCCCCTTGTACTGTTCATCCTCAGCCCGAGAGGCAATCCGCCACCACCACACTGGAGTAGGGTATTACACCACAACGGTGGCCCGAACCAGTATAAATCTTGTGTCCTTTGTGTCGTGAGTTCGTCGAGTTAGTCCGTGAGATCTTAGCAAAGCTAGGACGTGGATCGGTAGGGGAAGATCTTCGTGCGCACCCCAGTGTTCGAACCTTGAGGGTTTTGCCGGAACCCGTGATCCGACATTTGGCGCGCCAGGTAGGGGTGCGCCGAAGCTTCCCTTCCATTGCTCCGCGCCCCGTTACTTCATCGTCTCCATGGCGGACGCTCACCGAGCTCGTGCTGAGCGCCGGGCTGCCCTCGCCACCCGCGTCGCCTAGACGACTCCCGTTGAGGGAGCCCTGGATTAGGGGGTCCTCGGACAGCCGGACTATATCCTTTGGCCGGACTGTTGGACTATGAAGATACAAGATTGAAGACTTCGTCCCGTGTCCGGGTGGGACTCTCCTTTGCGTGGAAGGCAAGCTTGGCAGTTCGGATATGTGGATATCCTCCCTTGTAACCGACTCTGTGTAACCCTAGCCCCCTCCCGTGTCTATATAAACCGGAGGGTTTAGTCCGTAGAACAAGAACAATCATAATCATAGGCTAGCTTCTAGGGTTTAGCCTCTACGATCTCGTGGTAGATAAACTCTTGTAATACTCATATCATCAAGATCAATCAAGCAGGAAGTAGGGTATTACCTGCATCGAGAGGGCCCGAACCTGGGTAAACATTGTGTCCCCCGCCTCCTGTTACCATCCACCTTATACGCACAGTTCGGGACCCCCTACCCGAGATCCGCCGGTTTTGAAACCGACATTGGTGCTTTCATTGAGAGTTCCACAGTGCCGTCACCATAAGGCTCGATGGCTCCTTCGATCATCGGCAACAATGTGATCCAGAGTGAGGTTTTTCTCCCCGGGCAGATCTTTGTATTCGGTGGCTTCGCACTGCAGGCCAACTCGCTCGGCCATCTGGAGAAGATCGAGAGTTACGCCCCTGGCCGTCAGGTCAGGTTTGGAAATTTAAACTATACGGCAGATATCCGCGGAGACTTGATCTTTGAAAGATTCGAGCCTATGTCAGGTGCACCGCACGGTCACGACGAGCATGACCTAACTCTACTGTCAGACGGTGTTCAGGAGATCACACCCGTGGCTACTCTGGCCCTAAATCCGAAGCAGAGTGCGCCGTCCGAGGACAGATGGATGGACCCCGCCTCAGAGGCCGCACACTCAGTGGCTATAGAACCGAATACTGACTTCACCTCCCATGAGACCTGTGTAGCCGGACTCTTGGATTCGTCCCCGGCCACGGGCTCCGAACCGCCTGCGTCAGTGCCTATCGAATCTGATTGGGCACCGATCATGGAGTTTTCCTCCATGATATCTTTCAAAGACTACCGGGCGACGTGCTAAATTCATTAAAGTCTCTCTCCTTGTCTGGAGACCCTTGGCCGAACTATGCCCAGCTCGAGTGGGAATCGGACGACGAAGAAATTCGTTTCCCACCCACCACCCACTTAATAGCCACTGTTGACGACTTAACCGACATGCTCGATTTCGGCTCCGAAGACATCGACGGTATGGACGACGATGTAGGAGACAAACAGGAACCACCGCCCACAGGGCGCTGGACTGCCACCTCATCATATGATATATACATGGTGGACACCCCCAAGGAAGGCGATGGCGATAAGGCAACGAAGGATAATCCCCCCAAGAAGCAATCCAAGAACCGGCGTCAGTGGCGCCGCTCTAAACCCCGCCATAGCAAAAGCAGCGATACCGGCACAAGAGACAATAATGCTCCGGATAGTGCCGAAGACGAAGACAATCCCTCCCAGCCAGGCCTCGAGCGGGAGGATGAGCAAGCTAGCCCTAAGGAACATGCAGCAGATGGAGAATCAGAGGATGAAAATTACATGCCTCTCTCCAAAAACGAGGTGAGCCTCGGCGACAAAGAATTTATCGTGCCTGAGGATCCCGTCGAACAGGAGCGCTTCCAGCGCCGGCTCATAGCCACAGCAAAAAGCCTGAAGAAAAAGCAACATCAGCTTAAAGCTGACCAAGATCTGCTAGCGGATAGATGGACCAAAGTCCTAGCGGCCGAGGAATACGAACCCGAGCGCCCAACCAAAAGTTACCCCAAGCATAGGTTGCTACCTCAACTCGAGGAGGAAGCATTAAAGCCTACGCCTCCAGCGTATGATGCGGCTGACCGGCCACCTCGTGGCCGAGACAAAGCGGCATATCAGGCCGAATTCCAGCCCGCACCCCGTCGTCAGTCGAACAAAAATACCAAGGCCCGGGGCAACACGCAGGACCTGCGAGACATACTGGAAAACAAAGCAGGACATGCAAGATCGATCTACGAATCACGGGGGCGCGCCCCAGCACGTGACGACGACCGTCACACCGGATATACTAAAGGCAAATCCGGCCGGGCCGAATACAGCAGACAAGACTCGTATGAACTGCGTCATGATATAGCCCGGCACAGAGGCGCCGAACACCCCCTATGCTTCACTGATGAAGTAATGGATCGTGAATTCCCGGAAGGTTTTAAACCCGTAAACATCGAATCATATGATGGTACAACAGACCCCATGGTATGGATTGAAGATTTCCTCCTCCGTATCCACATGGCCCGCGGCGACGATCTACATGCCATCAAGTACCTCCCACTAAAACTCAAAGGACCTACTCAGCATTGGCTCAATAGCCTGCCGGCAAACTCCATCGGCAGTTGGGAGAATTTGGAGGACGCATTCCTGGACAACTTCCAGGGTACTTACGTGCGACCACCGAATGCCGATGACCTGAGTCATATAACTCAACAGCCAGGGGAATCAGCCAGGAAATTCTGGACTCGGTTCCTAACAAAAAAGAACCAAATTGTCGACTGTCCGGATGCCGAGGCCTTAGCGGCATATAAGCATAACATCCGCGACGAGTGGCTCGCCCGACACCTCGGCCAAGAAAAACCGAAGTCCATGGCAGCCCTCACGACACTCATGACCCACTTTTGTGCGGGCGAGGATAGCTGGCTGGCTCGCAGCAACAAAACATTGAGAGAACCTGGCAATTCAGATGCCAAAGATAGCAACGGCAGGCCACGGCGCAACAGACACAAGCGCCGCAACAATGGCGACAACACCGAAGACACGACAGTTAATGCCGGATTCAGTGGCTCTAAATCCGGTCAGCGGAAAAAGCCGTTCAAAAGAAGCAATCCGGGCTCGTCCAGTTTGGACCGCATACTTTATCGCTTGTGTCAAATTCACGGCACCCCCGACAAACCAGCCAACCACACTAATAGAGAATGCTAGGTGTTCAAACAGGCCGGCAAGTTGAATGCCGAAAACAAGGAAAAGGGGCCGCATAGCGACAACGAGGAAGAGCCCCGGCCGCCGAACACAGGAGGACAGAAGAAATTTCCTCCCCAATTGAAAACGGTAAACATGATATACGCAACCCACATTCCCAAGTGGGAGCGGAAGCATGCACCGAGGGATGTCTATGCGATGGAGCCAGTCGCCCCAAAGTTCAACCCATGGTCTTCCTGTCCGATCACCTTCGATCGCATGGACCACCCCACTAGTATCCGTCATGGCGGTTCCGCCGCATTGGTCCTTGATCCCATCATCAACGGATTTCACCTCACTCGAGTCCTTATGGACGGTGGCAGCAGCCTGAACCCGCTCTATCAGGATACGTTGCGTAAAATGGGTATAGACCCCTCAAGGATCAAACCCACAAAAACCACCTTCAAAGGTGTCATACCAGGTGTAGAGGCCTGTTGTACGGGCTCAATCACACTGGAAGTGGTCTTCGGATCTTCGGACAACTTCCGAAGCGAGGAATTAATCTTTGATATCGTCCCCTTCCGTAGTGGCTATCACGCACTACTCGGACGAACCGCATTTGCTAGATTCAATGCGGTACCGCATTATGCATACCACAAGCTCAAAATGCCAAGACCTCGCGGGGTTATAACAGTTAATGGAAACACAGAACGCTCGCTCCGTACGAAGGAGCACACTGCGGCCCCGGCAGAAGCACAAAGCAGCCTTATGAGGCAAGACGCCAATTCGGCAAAAAAGACCCCGGATACCTTCAAGCGAGTCCGGAGTACCCTGCAGGAGGATCGCCAGGCACGTTTAGAGCTCGCCTAGCAATTCGGCCTCCGCCCTAGTCCCAGTCAATAGGCAAAATTTGTGCCACACGTACATAACTACGAACTCAAGATACCATGGGCATAGGCGGAGGCACGGCTATGGCACGTCCCACAATGCGGCTCAACCGCCCCTGGGGCGATATACCCTTATCATTTTCTCTCTTTCAGGACCTTACTCTCTGGAAGCCCTTTCCGGCAGTCTGATTGTCGGACCCACTACGGGAAGGAAATACCAAGGAAGCAAGAAGCTCTGACGTACAAGGAAATTCCCAGGTGGTCTCTGATAACGATCGATGTACCTGTTTTTACATACCCATACGCAGCTTGCCCTTGGATAGGACATGTCAAATAATCCTATGTTTTGCTTATTGTATTAATTGTATACGTACGCTTTGACGTATTATTATTGCTTTTCTTTTTGTTTTGCTTGTCTGCTTCTTGATGACAAATTGCACCCGTACATTTTGATACAACCAGTGCGCCAGGGGCTTCGGTGTACCCCATAACACGGCATGAAAAGTCCGAACACTTTCGACAGTGCGGCACCCCGAACTTATAGCATTATATGCATCAGCTCCGAATCATGTCTTGGGTCAATAGTTGGGTTTGCCCGGCTCCCATGTTCTGGTACCTTACGTTCCGCTATATCGGCTAAGGTAGCGCTGGGAGAACTACTGCGATTGTGTCCCGGTTCGTCCGGACGAACACCTCAGTAGAGAAAGCCGAAAACTGACTGTCATGATGAGGCGAGAGCTGGTCGCTGTTCGAGAGGTCTCAAATCCTTAAAGATTTTTTCCGCTTCGGGCGAGGAGTCGGCCTTGTCCCATTTAGGCGTACATAGCGCCCCAAGTTCGGCCTTCCGAATACTAGGGGCTTCGCCAAAATTTAAAATTGTAGACTTCTATGGCTAAGTGAGAGCGATAAAGCTTTATAGTCCAATTGCCTGGTTCGTTGTGCTGAACACCTCCTTCAAAGGACCCAATATTGGGATAAAGAGTGGTCAAGTTTATCCCGAACACCTCAGTACTAGTTACATGGGGGTAGAAGCCGACGACTCGCCAACTCTCAAAAATTATAAATGGCCGCACAGAAGGTAATATTTTAAATTAACAAGCGTTATATAGCGCACATGAACTGGTTTCATATTACAGGATCACATGAGTACATTCATTCAAATATTACATCCTTAGCACATTCCTCCGCCACAAGACAAGCACCCTTCAGGACACTGTCATAATACTTTTCGGGGCCGCGATGCTCCTTGCCCTCCAGCGGCCCCTCCTTCACCAGCTTTTCGGCGTCCAATTTCGCCCAGTGCACTTTCGCCCGGGCAAAGGCCATGCGCGCATCCTCAATGCAGACGGACCGCTTTATGACTTCAAACCATGGGCAGGCATTCACAAGCCGCCTTACCATACCAAAGTAGCTACCAGGCAGGGGCTCGCCAGGCCACATCCGGACTATAAGGCCCTTCATGGCCAATTCGGCCGCCTTGTGAAGCTCGACCAGTTGCTTCAATTGGTCGCTCAAAGGCATCGGATGTTCGGTCCCAGTATACTGAGACCAGAACAACTTCTCCGTCGAGCTCCCTTCCTCGGCCCGGTAGAACTTCGCGGCATCCGATACACTACTGGGTAGATCTGCGAACGCTCCTGGAGAGCTCCGAACTCGGGTAAGTAAAAGAAAAGTTTCCTTCACATGCTTGCTTTGCATAATGAATGCCTTACCCGCCGCTATCTTCTTGATCGCCTCAATTTCCTGGAGGGCCTTTTGGGCTTCGGGCTTGGCATTTTGTGCGTTCTCAAGGGCCTTCGCAAGGTTGGACCCTTGCGTCTTAGAGTCACGCTCCAAGGACTCGTATTTTTTGACGAGAGCATGGAGCTCTTGCTGCACCTCGCCCACTCGGGCCTCTTGCTTCTCTCGCTCGATGTGCTCCTTGGCCGCTTTGTCTTCGGCCTCGGACATCGCCTTCTTCAGGGCCGCCACTTCGGCGTGGCCCCTAGAAAAATTCATGACGATCCTATTACTCAAAAACCACATTTTTCTTTATCAATATACAGACGGTGTATCACTTACCTTTGTTCTCTTCGAGCTGCCTCTTGGTAAGGCCGAGCTCTTCCTTGGACCGCTCAAGGTCCCGCTTCAGTGCGGCGACCTCCGCGGTACGAGCGGCAGCGGCCAGTAGTGAAGCCTGCTTATTCACATAGACACATTCTGATTAGATTCCTGCGATTATTATTTGATCCTCTATTCGGCCTTTCTTTGCGAACACCGAACAGAGCATCAGGGGCTACTGTCTATGTCGTGACATTTTCTTATAAATTGATTACTAACCTTAAAGCCTGTTAGGAGGCTGGCACAGGCTTCAGTCAGCCCGCTTTTGGCGGACTGAACCTTCTCAACCACCGCACTCATGATAGTGCGGTGCTCTTCGTCGATGGAAGCACTGCGAAGCGCTTCCAGCAAGTTGTCCGATGCCTCTGGATGGACAGAGGCCATCGGCACGGACGGCTTGCCCCTCTTAGCGAGGGGTTGCATGACAGAATCTGGAACCACTGGAGGTTCCGGCGCAGTATTCGACTGGAGGCTAGACTTGCTTCCCCAGCGTTAGGGCCCAGAGGAGTCTTTCCCCTCGTGCGCCCAGCGCCTGGAATATCGCCTTGGGGGGGCCTCCGGAACTGTCTCCCCTTGGTTCAGTGCCCTTTGAGACAACACCTCGGCGTCGACCGTAGGGCGGGGGGAGGAGGCGGTCGGGAGTGAATCGCTGTTCATATCCGACGGGCCCAAAGAATCATCAGAAGAAGATACGTCGATCTGGGCTCGGGATGGACTGCGTAATCGTGTTCGGCGTGATAAGAAGTAATAAAATAAAACATACCAAGAACTATTATGGTATCCGGATACTTACGACTTCGCCAGGGGCTTGTCCCTGGGTAACCAAGTGGAACGGTCCGGAAGGAGAGTCCTTCCCTTCTTGGACCCTTCGGCCTCCCCAGATGGGGCGGCCTTCCTTTTCTTGTCTCCTCCGGCTGGGGGGGGGGACTTTCCTCTTGCTCCTCCTCGTTTTCGTGGGAGGAGTGCGCCTTGGTGTTTTCGGACGATGAGTCCGATATAACCTTGCGCCGGAGACCTTTCCTGGTCCCCGTGGCCTTCGCTATTATCTTCTCCGGCGCCAGAAGGCGCCGTAACCAGATCTTCGTTAGGAGAGCATCTGCTGGATCTTCGGGCAGGGGGGCTGGACAATCAATCTGCTCCGCTGTCGCTACCCAGTCCTGTTAAAACGCGTGGAGGCTTAGATCCCTCACACGGTTATACTGGGGAAAAGAACATCTTATGAGATATGAAAGACTTACCGGATTAGCATGGCGCTTTGCGCTGAGCCCGCGATCCTCGGTAAGGGGAGGAGGTACCTCAGCGCCCTTGAACAGCACCTTCCAGACATCCTTGTGCGTCGTGTCGAAGAGCTCTCGCAGCGTCTGGTGCTCGGCCGGGTCGAACTCCCACAAACTGAATGTCCGTCTTTGACACGGGAGGATCCGGCGGAAGAGCATGACTTGGACCACGTTGACAAGCTTGATTTTCTTGCTTATCATGTTTCTGACGCAGGTCTGGAGTCCGGTCAGTTCCACCGATGAACCCCAGGATAGGCCCTTCTCCTTCCAGGAGGTGAGCCGCATGGGGATTCCGGATCGAAATTTGGGGGCCGCCACCCAGTTGGTGTCGCGCGGCTCGGTGATGTAGAACCACCCCGATTGCCACCCCTTTACGGTCTCCACATAGGAGCCTTCAAGCCAGGTGACGTTGGGCATTTTGCCCACCATGGCGCCTCCGCACTCCGCTTGCTGGCCGACCACCACCTTCGGTTTAACATTGAAGGTCTTCAACCACAGGACAAAGTGGGGCTTGATGCGGAGGAAGGCCTCGCACACGATGATAAATGCCGAGATGTTAAGAATGAAATTGGGGGCCAGATCATGGAAGTCCAGCCCGTAGTAGAACATGAGCCCTCAGACAAATGGGTGGAGGGGAAACCCCAGTCCGCGGACTAAATGGGTAAGAAACACGACCCTTTCGTGAGGCTCGGGGGTGGGGACGATCTGCCCCGCATCTGGGAGCCGGTGCGCGATATCTGCGGCTAGGTATCCGGCTTCCCGGAGCTTCGTAATGTTATCCTCCATAACGGAGGAGGCCATCACTTGCCTCCTGCTCCGGACATGTTTGGAGTGATTTTGCGGGGAATAAGCGAACTTGGGCGCTGGAGCTCGAGTGCGCGAGAATGGATGGGCAGGGAAGAAGAAGGCGTGGGTAAAAAGGAGGAGTCCTTGTCCCTTTATAAGGGCGGAGCAAACTACACGCCTCCTCACCTGCCTGGTAAACTTGCTTATTCCCCAAGCGCCGTAATTGATGGCGCGGTTGGGTTACCCACACCCGTATTGATGAGAATCCCGTGATAAGGGGACACGATCTCTGCTTCGACAAGACGTGCCAAGAAAACTGCCTCGCAATATGTGCAGTAGCTGGTTGAGAAAAGCGGTTCAAATAATGACCGGGCTGTGGCATAATGTCACGTTATTAAAAGTTGTCAGCAGATTAGATTTGTGGAAATATTATACTCTCTACGGTGGTATGTGGAATTTGTTTTGCAGAATCTGACACTATTCTTGTGTTCAAAATCTTCTATGGAGTATTCGGAGGAAGAACCCGCCTTGCAATGCCGAAGACAATCCGCGCGCCGGACTCATCGTCATTGACGCCTGGTTCAGGGGCTACTGAGGGAGTCCTGGATTAGGGGGTCCTCGGACAGCCGGACTATATCCTTTGTCCGGACTGTTGGACTATGAAGATACAAGATTGAATACTTCGTCCCGTGTCCGGGTGGGACTCTCCTTTGCGTGGAAGGCAAGCTTGGCAGTTCGGATATGTAGATCTCCTCCCTTGTAACCGACTCTGTGTAACCCTAGCCCCCTCTGGTGTCTATATAAACCGGAGGGTTTAGTCCGTAGAACAAGAACAATCATAATCATAGGCTAGCTTCTAGGGTTTAGCCTCTACGATCTCGTGGTAGATCAACTCTTGTAATACTCATATCATCAAGATCAATCAAGCGGGAAGTAGGGTATTACCTCCATCGAGAGGGCCCGAACCTGGGTAAACATTGTGTCCCCCGCCTCCTGTTACCATCCGCCTTAGGCGCATAGTTCAGGACCCCCTACCCGAGATCCGCCGGTTTTGACACCGACACCCGTCGGCGGGCCACCCCGTCGTTCTCCGCCGCCTGCCGCAAACGCCACCACTGGCCCGGCAGGGAACGAGCAGCAAGCATCCTCGCTGCACCCCTCGGTGCGGCGGGACGGCCTCACCGCCACTCCATTGCTGACCCCGGCCGGTTCGTCATCCCATGCTCGTCGCGCTCCCGTGGACGCACATGCTGCTCTGCGCATGGCGCGCGAGCTCTTGCGCTACCGCCCCATCGACGACCTCTACGAGGACTGGCTCGACCGCATCGCCAAGCTGGTCAGCACCGCAGGGGGCTCCCCTGTGCTGTCCCTCTCACTGCCTCGCCCTCCGCCAGCTATGGGCGATTTCACAAAATATACCAAAAATTCAAGGAAGGATAAGAAGGATTTAAAAATTCCTTCTTTTTTTCTTAAAACGAAAGAAGAAAGAGAGTGGGATGGGATGAAAGTAAATGCAAAGAGCTGATTCGATCAAAGAACCTCGCAGCTTTAGTGCAACAAGCCCCGAATATTGGGTATCCGTTGTTAAACCTGGTCGTATACTTTATGAAATGGGGGGAGTATCTGAAACTGTAGCTCTCACGGAGCCCCTCCACTACCTCTGCACCAAGACGGCGCCCTGGCGCCAAGGCACGCGGCCCCGCGGCGTGACCCACCGCGTCCGGCGCCCGCGCGCGGAGAAGGAAGCTGCCAAGAAGTCCCTCGCCCGCAAGAGAACGCTCCACCGCTTCCCGCACCGCCGCGTCAGGATTGCTTGCCGTGGCAGGGCCCCGTGCCGCTTGCCGTGGCGGTGCGTGGGCGCCAAGACCACGCTCCACCTCCAAGACGGGCCCCGGTGACCATGGCCGGTTGCCGCGCCTTCACCCCAGAGCTGCGTAGCGTTGCCTGGCCGGGCAAGTTCAAGCCAGACCTGCCTCCGCGCTACCCCCGAACCCGCGGAGTTCCTGCAGCTCTACGAGCTGAGCATCGAGGCGGCCAACGGCGATGAGAAAGTCACGGTAAACTGGTTCCCCATGGCGCTCAAAGACGGTGCTCGTTCGTGGCTCCGGAACCTGCCTCCAGGATCTATCTCCTCCTGGGACGAGATGTGCGACCGCTTAGTCGCAACTTCCAGGGCACTTGCGACCGCCCATCGGCCGCGGGTGACCTATGCTGCGTCAAGCAATAGCCAGGAGAGACCCTCCAGAAGTACATCCAGCGCTTCAACAACGGCCGCCTCAAGATCCCCAAGGTGACGGACGAGGCCATCATCTCCGCGTTCTCTAATGGCGTCTGCGGCGTCAATATGAAGGAGGAGATCACCATCCACGAGGAGTTGTGCACGTCACTGGAGCTGTTTAACCTGGCGACCAAGTGCGCGAGAGCTGAGGAAGGGCGCCTCTCCCTCCTCGAGCTCCCAGCTGCGGACCCGGAGGAGAAGAAGTCCAAGGCCAAGGACGTGAAGCGCAAGGGAGCAGCTATGCTCACAGTGGAGACGGACACCAAGCGCGGCAAAGACCAGCCCGAGTCATCCAAGAGCAGCCGACCGTTCTGCGCCTTCCACAACCTGCATAGCCACAACACCAGCAACTGTCAAGAGCTCAGGGCCATTCGTGAAGGACGCTTCGGTCGACGCCCCGAGCGCAACGACCGGGGCTACAGCCAAGGAGGAGGACGTGGTGGCGGACGCTGGGATGACCGTGGCCCGCGCCAGGAGTGGCACAAACGGCCTCGTGAGGACCGCTGGCAGGATCAGCCTTGCGAGGGAGCCTCGAGGGATTAGCCTCGCGAGGATCGTCCTCAGGGCAATGCTGGGCTTCCTCCGCTGCCGCCACCACCAAGAAGGAATGACGACCACCATCAGGACGAGGGGGCTGCGGGCTTCCAGGAGCCGTGTGCCATCACTTGTATCCTGGTCGGAGCTCAAGCCCCATCCTCGCAACGCGTCTTCAAGCAGTTTGCGCGCGAGGTGAACGCAGTCCTCCCCAAGCTTGAAGCCACACGCCCGCCAGTGGGTCAAGCGCGCCATCACCTTCGGGCCGCAGATCAGTTCAAGTGTCGCGCCCCGCCGGGCGTTCTCCCGATGCTCTGTTCACCCGTCATCAGCAATGTACAAGTCACCAAGACTCTCATCGACGGCGGCGCAGGGCTTAACGTCTTTTCCGTCGACACGTTCGACAACCTTCAAGTGCCCTACAACCAGCTTCAGCCCACCAAGCCTTTCTCAGGAGTGACCGACGGTTCCACCACACTGATAGGGCAGGTCCGCCTCCCTGTCACCTTCGGAGAACGCAACAACTACCGCACCAATCTCATCGACTTCGACGACGCCCACATCCGTCTGCCGTATAATGCAATCCTCGAGTATCCAGCCCTGGCCAAGTTCATGGCGGTGACCCATCACGGCTACAATGTCCTCAAGATGCCAGGAAGTGGCGGAATCATCACGGTCCCATGCGAAGAAAGAGATGCGGTGTGCTCCCTCGAGCGTGCCTTCCAAGCCGCAGCAATCGGCGGCCCCGACAGCAAGGGCGAGTGCCCTCCTAAGGCCACCCCAAAGAAGAAGAAGCAGCTGCTCCGTGCAGGGCCTCAGGCAAGCGGCGCCTCAAGCGGCACCACGTCTGGATCAGCGCCCGCACCTGGGGCGCCTCCCTCCATTGCATAGGAAAGCGCGCCCGGCTCCCTCCTCGGGCTGGGCTCGGGGCTCTCTTTTGGAGGGCCTCAGACCTTGCCAGCGTCACGAGGGAGGCGCTTGGGCACCACTTGGAGGCGTGCTTCACGGCACGTTTCCCTCAGGGGAACACATGGCGAGGAGCGCCCACCGCTCAGGAGTTCATCACCAAGACCACTCAGGAACTGCAAGACGCAAGGGCCATGCACGGCAATCGCCGTTCACCTGGCGCAGCCTCCCCTCCAGGCGAGGATGCCGGGCTGCGCGTCTGCGTCGACGTCTCAGGGCTCAACAAGGCCGCGTCTCAGGAGCCCTTCTGGCCTTCACGCATGGGATGCTGTGAGGGTCCACCAACAGAGCTACGTTTGCATGCCTTTTGGCCTGCCGAGCATGGCGTCTGCCTATCAGCACAACCTGCGGTGCGCCCTGGCGACTCAGGAGGCCAGGAACCACGCTGTCCTGACGGAGATGGAGACATTCCTCAAGGAACCGCCTGGACCTCCAGAGCCTCCCGAGGCTCAGGGCCCCGGCGGCTCGTGAGGAACAACCCCTTCGCCACGTACCTTCAGCTGCCCCAACATCCCTTCATCAACAGAACCAGGTGACATTTTCCAAGTTTATTTAGCTGGGAGCGCCCTCAGGGCTGCATCATTCCCATGCCGTGTGGGTCCGTCCCTGCGGCATGTATCCCTTTTTATGTCTTTAGCTTACCTTGCTGGGGGCACTCCTCGGGCTGCATCATCCCCAAGCCGCTCGGGCCTGGCCCAGCGGCCTGTATCCTTCCTGCATTTACTTAAGCTAGTTTGCTTTCCATGCTTAATCTACCCATGACTATCACCTACTTGATTGGCACTTACCCCGGGAGTTGCTCACTCTGGCACGGCGCTTGTGCTTGGGTCCGTCCCTGCAACATCGACAAATCTGAGCGGCCGAGCTCTGGCCACGCGCGCCACCTCGTCGGGCCCTCAGTGCCCCCGTTCTCTGGCAAAGCGATCAGTGGTCGCCTGGCAACCATAATGGAAAACTGTGTCTCTCCTTGTGCTGGCTTGCAGGAATCTCCTGAGGACGTCGACAGGCGGCACCGTGAGCTCCCTCTTCTCCCGTGTGATCCACTTGCGCGTTAAAAGGGGGGCTCCTGAGCATCGCGACTCAGAAGCTCTTACTGGCTCTCCAGCCCTCACCCCCTGGCCTTGACCACGGCAAGCGACCTGGCATACCAGCGGCGGCTGAGCTCACTCGAGGGCCGGGACCTGAGGACGTAGAACACAAACGAGAGCACGGAGAAGAGGGAGAGGCTCGTATGGGTCTGGCCTAGCTATGCTACGGACACCTATGCCCGAATCTGGTGCGTCGCGAGGAACTGACTCCGGACCGTCAAGATAAGTCTCGTGCCCGGATTGGCTGAACCGCTAAGGACTAGGAACCACACTAGCCGCAGCCCTACTGCAGCAACGTCACCGCCCTTTCCTACCTCTCGACGGCTGCTTGAGCGCTAAAGGGGACCTCCTAAGCATCGCGCCTCAGGGGCTCTTACTGGACCTCGGGCCGCTCACCTCCTGGCCTTGACCACGGCACGCGACCTAGCATACCAGCGACGGCTGCAGCCTGCCTGGGGACCGGGACCTGTCAGCGTAGAGCACCAAGTCGTCGCGAGGTCGGAAAGGGGAGACCGAGCTGAAGCAGGACTCGCGCTCGCGCAAGTTCATAATAAGGACAATATTGCCAAAAGACATTACAGACCCTTTACATGCCCCCACGGGGTACTCCTTGGTTCCTCGCAGGAAACAAAAGACAAGAACTTCGGGAATCCTATCTACACGTGCCCTGTGGATGACGCCATCATCAACAGTGAGCCACCAGAAGTCGGTGCCAACCTCATCCAGATCAGCGGCGGCGGCCGGGGGCTGCAGCCCTGTTCCGGGCTCGGCGAGAGCTTGGGGGCACATAGCTGTCGTCGCTCGTCTCCGGAGTCTCGTAAAGCTCGGGAGAAACGCTGGACTCCCAAGTGTCGTTGCGGCTTCTAGAGGAGCCGCCAACGACGCAGGCAGCGGCCCCTGCCCCTGCGGCGGCGCCAGCCTGATGACCTCTCTCGGAGCAGCACTCCAGATGGCGGCCTTCTACATCGAAAACCTTGAAGAACAGCGTGGAGGCGCCATCATACATGAAGTGGATCTCGAGGGCGCCCTCCGCACGACAAACTCGGGCGACTTCGCCCCAGCCTCAGGTCATGAAGATCTTCCCTGAGGAGATGGCCTCAACCTCCGCTCCTGTCGCCGGCGTGTCGCAGTCGGCGTGCTGCAGCCAAAGCTCAAGGGGCCCCCTCGGCGGCATCTCAACAGAGAAGAAAGAAGGGAAGCGGATCCAAGTGCTCGGGGGCATCACCGCCCACGGCACGAGCTCGCGCGAGGAGTCTGTGGCGTGGACTCCAGGAGCGGCGACGCGCGCCACCGCGGCACGATGACCATGGCCACAGGCGCGCGCCGACCCTCGTCGTCTCTCCCTCCTGAGCCCCCGGCTTGGGCGTACAGGGGTAATGGATACCCAGGAGGAGGCCGCTCGCACCATGGCCTCACACACAAAAGCGAAGATGGCAAGAAGGGTCACGGATTGGGGGTCAAGATGCATCATATGGATCTGATAATGTTCCAGCACTGCGTTGAAGAAGGCGGAGAAAGGAGGGACCAGGCCGGCCCAAAGGGCGTCGATGAAGAACGGGACCTTGGTGGCTGCCCGATCGATGCGAGCATGAGACGTAGGCCAAGCCACCATCTTTCCCCACTCATTGAAGCTGGAGGCGAGCATGGGATGCACCTTGCCCATGGCCTCATCGTTGAGCACCAGCGATCGGCCAACTACGGGCTCGACGGCCGGAGGCGCACTTGTCAAAGACAGAGGCTTCTTCCCCTTATCCGCTTGTTTCGGCACCATGGCGATGGAGTGAGCAGAGCTCAGGTCAGATCGAAAAGAGGAGCGGAGTCCCGGGGAAGCGGAGGAATTGGAGGGGTATGGCGCAGGCGATGGAAGAATAACTGTGTAGGTTGCGGTGGCCGCCTAGCCAGGCGGGTATCAAGGTAGCATGGGGAAGCGGAGACGCCCACGTCCAATCAACCGCCACGCGTCGGCCAAGGCCGCATGCTATTGGGGCCTGCGGCGCTCCGCACTTGACCCTTGGCTTCGCCTCGAAGCCAAGCCCGAGCGCGCCTTGGGCCGGGGGGCTACTGTCGACGTTCTGGGAACGGGGGTCCCCAGACTTGCCTGCCTGCGGCCCACGGCGTGGCTCTACGAGCGGGCCTGTACGACCCATCTTCACCAACAAGCACTCAAGACCCTCGCGAGGGGCCAAGCCTCGCGAGGCGGATGACACAAGACCTCCTCGGGAGCGGCCTCACCAGGTTGGCTCGCGAGGGGTGGAGAGATCAAGGCAAGGCAAACCTCGCGAGGTTCTCGTGACATGAGCCATGACAACCAAGACCAGGCGGGCGCCAGCACGCGCAGTGTCCTTGTTTCCTCTTTGGTGCTAAGGAAGCAAGCGCAGGCGAGGAGTACCAAGGCATCAAGCAAAGGTTTCCATATCAGTGCAACGAGACCAAGACCAGCAGGACGGCAAGAAGGAGGTCACCGTGGAGCCCAAGGTGGCGTCACCACCACAGCCTTTTGCAGGCGAAGACTGCTTTTGTCAGGATAAGTTGTACTAGTTGTCCCCTTTCAAATTGTCCGTTGTTGGCTCCCTTCCCACTCAATATTTGGGGAGAGGACTAGGGCCTCTATAAATAGGACTAGCCACCATAGTAGGAGGCATATCATCTTGAGTAATCCTCACCCACACAACTCCACCGAGCACAAGAACACCTCACCTCACCTCAGGAGGTTGTTCTTCCCCTTGTACTGTTCATCCTCAGCCCGAGAGGCAATCCACTACCACCACCACACTGGAGTAGGGTATTACACCACAACGGTGGCACGAACCAGTATAAATCTTGTGTCCTTTGTGTTGCGAGTTTGTCGAGTTAGTCCGTGAGATCTTAGCAAAGCTAGGACGTGGACCGGTAGGGGAAGATCTTTGTGCGCACCCCAGTGTTCGAACCTTGAGGGTTTTGCCGGAACCCGTGATCCAACAAGAGGCTAGCAATGGTGGAAGGGTGAGAGTGCGTATAATCCATGGACTCAACATTAGTCATAAAGAACTCACATACTTATTGCAAAAATCTATTAGTTATCGAAACGAAGTACTACGCGCATGCTCCTAGGGGGATAGATTGGTAGGAAAAGACCATCGCTCGTCCCCGACCGCCACTCATAAGGAAGACAATCAATAAATAAATCATGCTCCAACTTCGTTACATAACGGTTCACCATAAGTGCATGCTACGGGACTCACAAACTTTAACACAAGTATCTCTCAAATTCACAACTACTCAACTAGCATGACTCTAATATTATCATCCTCATATCTCAAAACAATCATAAGGAATCAAACTTCTCATAGTATTCAATGCACTTTATATGAAAGTTTTTATTATATCCCTCTTGGATGCCCATCATATTATGACTAAATTCTTAACCAAAGAAAACTACCACGCTGTTCTAAGGACTCTCAAAATAATATAAGTGAAGGATGAGAGTTCTTCTATTTCTTCAAAATAAAACTACCGTCGTGCTCTAAAAAGATATAAGTGAAGCACTAGAGCAAATGACAAACTACTCCAAAAGATATAAGTGAAGAGCAATGATTTGTCGAATAATTATGTAACTATGTGAAGACTCTCTAACATTTAAGAATTTCAGATCTTAGGATTTTATTCAAACAGCAAGCAAAACAAAATAAAATAAAATGACACTTCAAGCAAAACACATATCATGTGGTGAATAAAAATATAGCTCCAAGTAAGGTTACCGATGAACGAAGACGAAAGAAATTAGCTCATCGCGTTGGAGACGTATAATAGCATGAAACAATCAAAAATTATAGATACGTTGGAGACGTATCAGCCCATCGCGTCTTCTTCTTCTAACGGGAGGGATCGAGCGAGGCGGTTGATCCGGTGGCGGGCATCATTCTCTCCGATTCCTTCTCGGTGGCCCAGCCGGTCGCCGAGAGTCGGGTGCTCAACAGGTGGCGGGGAGGCGCGCCTCTCCCTGCGAGGAGGAGGAGGCGGATAGTCGTCCGTCGTTCCACTGCTCGTGGGCGGCCATCTTGGTCGCGCTCGATGGTGAGGCGTGTGCGGCTGCGGCTAGCAGCCTGCTCTCGGTCTCTTCTGTCGGGAACGCCGCCTGTCGGCGTCCAGGAGGTCGTGCCTTGTTCTCGGCAAGGAGGAAGGTTCTCAACCTGTTGTTCGGGTTCTTCTACGCAGCAGCCGACCTCTTGCTGCGCGGCAGCCGCGTCGATGAGCTATTGAACGCGCTCCGTCATGCATCGACGCTCGTCACCCTCCAGGTGATCCAGCTCGTCTGCTGCCACCTGGGCAGCTCGTATGTTCTCCATGGGCGTGGCGTAGACAGGGCGGTCTACCCCCGAACATGTTGGCGATGGCAGCGTCGTGTTGCCGGACCACACCCACGCGGCTGGGCCCGCCAGCAGCCGGTGTGCCGCCGACGGTGCGGTCGATCTCGCGCTGGTAGGCCTCGGAGAGGCGTCTCATGGTGGCCAACTACTTGCACTTTCGATGAGCGAGACGTGGCAGGCTTCTAGCGTCTCGGCATTGGCGTCTGCCGTGATGGGCGCGGACAGGTCCCGCATCGCTGCCTGTAGCGGGTCTTGGGCAGCCCCCACCAGAGGCTCCGTCGTGGCTGATGACGAGCACCTCCGTGACGGTGCTGTCGCCGCTATCGGCGCGAGGGAGCAGGTCGTTGATGACCACCACGTTGGTGGGGAAGGCGTCGAGGGATGCCGCGTCGGAGTCGACGAGCATCGGGTCGGTGGAGCCAACTGACTCTAGGTCAGAGGCCGGCTCGTTGGCGATGTGGAGCTTGCCAAGGAGGTCGATGAGGCAGCTTTCAGAGCTGGAGGCTCCCGTGTCGGGCGCGGGCTCGCCGAAGAGGCGGATCTCGCCGATGAGATCAGCGAGGCAGCTCACTGCGCAGGCGACTTCCGTGCCATGCAGCGCGTCGGCGCAAACGCCGTCGGGCGTGCCGGGCTGGCTGTGCTCGCTAGGGAGGAAAAGGGTTCCCGTCCAGAATAGATCTCCGGACGTCGGTGCACCTATCCCCACGGTGGGCGCCAAATGTCGGGGGTGTCGTGCGACATATGCCAAAGGATGGCTTATCATGGTGGGCGAGAGTAATACGTCGCCGGTGCCTGGAAATATAATAAGGCGTAGACATGTACGCCGACGCATCTTACCCAGGTTCGGGGCTCTCCTAGGAGATAACACCCCTAGTCCTGCTCTGCGGGGTCTCCACATGATCACTATCTCAACAAGTAGATACAAGCTTGCTCCTTGAGCTGTTTGCTAAAGGAGGAAGAAGGGCAAGGCTAGCTCTACTTCTCTCCCTATGTGTGGGAGTGTTCTCTAAGAAACTGAACCCTTTGCATGGGTGCCCTCGGGGGTTTATATAGGCCTACCCCCCAGGGGTACAACAGTAATCCGATTGGACGTAGGACCCAGCCGTCAGTGGCTCTGGTGGCCGGCTTCTCCGCCGGCTGCTAGGGCCCGCCGCCTGGTGGGCCCCGCCGGCTGTCTCGTACTTGGCCGACAGGCCGCGCCCGCCGCTGGCGGGTCCTGCCGGCTGCTTAGTACTGTGGCTGTGCCACTGAGGATGTATGCTTTGTCGGGGAGAGCATGTCTACAGTCCACCGCCTGGCGGGCATTCACTGTAGCCACTTCCCGTCTCTTCTGATTAATGGTGCACAGATTCCAAGAAAGGGGGAGGGCCGCCTGCTCAGGAGTCGGCCTCCCCCGCACCGACTGGTCACGGCCAGCCGCCTTCTGGCATCTCACGGATAGGTAGGGCCCGCCCCCTGCAGGCCGTACCAATAGCCCGTCGTGGGAGCATGGCCTCTCTGCCATGGATGATGTCATAGGCCGCGTGGCAACAGTGCCGCGCCGAGCGGGGGGTGTCCGCCTAGTACGCCGCACTGTGGCCACGCTCCGCCCTGGATTCGGGGGTGACAGGCGCACTGTAGCCACGCCCCGTCTCGTCATGTTCATGTGAGTGCTAACTTTGAGGGCACAAGGGGCTGCTTGCTAGGAGTCGGCCCACTTCATGGCCGTCCTCTGGATCCCGCTGCCTTCCGGCAGCCGGCCGCTTGGACAAGTCGGCCCCAAGGAGTCGGCCTTGGGTCTTTGATGCTTGAGGGGCGCAGCCGGCCCCAATGTCTTAAAACGCCATGGGGAGCTGATGAGGCTACCCGTGGTCATTTACTCCGACAAAAAGCCAAAGTGTTTCGGGGAAAACCTAAACAACGCCACATTGCTCCCCTTTTTCTTCACTCCGGCGCCGAAAAGACTAGGACATACATATGCATCCAACACACCAGTACAGGCCTTCACCATCTATTACTTTGAGTACCGCTATATGTGCCCCTTCCAAAAGGAAGAGAACTAAGATCTGGTCCCGGCGCCGCAGCCAGGTCACCCGCCTGGGCAAACCATGCAACGGCAATAGCACAAAGAAAGAGGAAGAACATTAGTAGAAAATCATACCAACGAGGAGGAAGAAGAAACTGCGTCTCAACAACCACCACCAACCCGAGGTCCAACCCGGCCAGTGGCGGGCGACCTCCACACACCATAGCCCGCGATCTCGACGAGATCCAAGGATCCCCGCCCCGCTGGCTCCTCAAAAGGCAAGAGCCCCGTCCGGCTGGTTATAGAGCCAAGGGAGACTTATTCAGACGCGACGCCGCCGCATCGACCTAAGCAGCCGTCCCCTTCAACCCTAAACCCACTAAGAACCCACCGACCGCCCAGGTCCGAGGTTTCCCCTCCCTCCCGCCGGCGGCGGCGCCTGTAAATCGCAAAGGGACCCGCTCCTGTTTGCCTCCTGTTCACATGGGGAAACGTAATGGCTCGCAAGACATAGACTATTCCTCTTCTTAAGCCTAAACAATGACGCAGCGACTGCCGTGGGAATTATCTTGTTTTGCCAAATAAAAGATGGCAATTCTTTTTTTTTTCTTTTTGCAAAAAATTGTGTTACGCAGCCAGAGGTACCTGACGAGTGACGAACATAACACAGCCGCCCAGCTCAGCAACGATCGACATGCATATGTCGCCCATCTCCGCTGTCCAGGTACACAGCAGCAGTGCGCGTGACTGGCCTGCATCAGATTCAACACCTACACTGCAGCCTGCTGCAGGCCATTTGATCCGAGCATTTCCGCCACGCTTCAACCGGCCACGCATACATATTTCGCAAATGATTTGGAACAAGTACGTACTACGTCATCGCCTCCACGTCACTGCTATTATACACATGGTTCGATGCGACTGGTGTTAGCAGTGCACAGCAGGGCAGACGGCAGACCGAGTCTTGGCATTCACGCTACTTTGCAGAAGCTCTAGAAGAGCACAATCAGCACGGGAGCCAGGGAGGTCGCTGTTTGGAAGTAACCGAACCGACGCATCACGCATGCACGCGTCTCGTCCGTCCGTCCGTCCGACCAGTCACCGCGCGCGAGCAGAGCGGCCGTCCATAGCTGTCAGCTGGTACGTCGCCCGCATGCTGTTCCCACGAGTCATGTCACCTCGCCTCACCACGCCATTGTCATGCAGACTGCACAACACAAGCGAGCACACGTCGTACACAACAGACCGACGTCGACGTCGCTAGCTAACCCGATCGCTCGCCGGCCCGATCGAGATGAGTTGTCAATCACGGCGACGCAAAAAGGACCGGCCGAACTTAGCATCCCGGGCCAAGAGCAAGCAGGGCGTCCCGCAACGCCCGCTCGACACGCGCTCCGTCCCGACGCGTCGTCGATCGACCCGTCTCGTTCTCACGGCCCGATCGGGCGCGCGCACGTTGTGAAGCAACCCGATCAGCGCGCCACCGGCCGCCCTTCCCGTGAAAGGCGGGCAGCTGGCCGCGTGCTGCCGTGCCGCTGCCGTGCAAGGCGAAGAAGCGTCGGGCGCGTAGCTTAACGGCACGCACGTAGAGCCCTAGCCCGGAGCGCCCGGGTCGCTGTCGCCGTTGCCGGGAAAGAGGCGCTGGCCCCTTCCATTTCCGGCATTGGTTAGGCAGGCCGATGGATCGATGGAGGCGCCGATGGGCGGGCGTACGTGCGTGCGTGGCCGTTGCTAGCGTCGACGTACTCATACTCACCGGGAAAGTGAGCGATTCTCTGACGCACGCCTAACTCCTTTCGCGGGACGGGTAAGCGCAGTACGTAGCTCCCACTTGCGTCCTGGCAAGAGCTTCGGCCGGGCTAGCTCCACAGGGTAGCGGCGTTGGGCGCGGCATAGAAAAGCCAGCGGCACGATATAAGCTAGGAGGAGGACGCGCCGCTGTTCCTGCCCGCTTACCTAATAGCCACCAACAGCATTCTGCTTGCTCGCTCTGGTCGTTTCTGCCCATACGCCCGTGATCTGCTCCGCCGCTAGGCTCGCTTCACCGTTGCTGCGTGCCGGCCGGCGCGCCGACGAGACGACCCGCCCGGCTGCTCTCCTAGCTGTGTGCGCGTCGGATCGATGATGCATGCGCCGGCGGGGAGGAAGCGGGGCTTCCAGCCTCGCGACGAGGTACGTACGCGTCTGCTTCATTTAATCCCTTTATCTCTAGCTTAAGTTGCACTCGCTCCCCGTCTGTTCTAATCAAGCTAGGCCGATCACTTCTTCTTTTCAGGCCACTCACTTTGTCATGAGCGATTTCGCGCCAAGCAACGACCACGCCATGCTGCTCCATGGCCGCGACGAATCCAAGATCTACCCAGGCCGTCGGGCCGTGTTCTCGGCAAATCCAGGAGCCGTGCAGGGAGGTGGCTTCAACGAATCGCCACGCCAAACGAGGAATTCATGTGCACAAGCAACTCGGAAGAACGACGTTGCTGTCCTCCCGACGAGTATGCCACCCTTCGACCCTCGTTGTACATTTCCTCGTGATAGATCACAAGCCGGTGCTTTATGATGATCAAACGCGTGCAGGTGCAGAAGCAAAACAGTTATCCGCTGACGGGTACGCTGGAATCCGCAACGTCTCAGGCATTTTCTGCTCACCAGAAGGGGGCCATACTGTGCGAGCACAGGATGATCAGCACAAGAGCAAAGAAAGTTATCTGCCCCTCTTCGACTGGCCTGAGCTGGATGACTTGGAGGATCTCCAGACAGACCTGAGGTAATAATATCACCCTTTAATTGCTGCCTTGTCCAAGTGGTTGCTACTATCTGCTCCTTTTCTCTGAAGTCCTTTTTTGCTTCCTCGTCAGAAGAAAACTCGGTTCGGCGTTTGAGATAGGGAGCGACTATTTCGATGACCCGATGTGGCCTTCGATTTGCTCACCGGACGTTCAGCTTGTGCCGAGCAGCCACTTTGACAACCCCCATCCGTCCAATGTTGCCAACGAGAGCGCGACTAATCCTACATTAGAGCCAACTGTTTCAGTTCGTGACACTAGCGATCGGCAGGTACTTTGAGACTATTTTATCATCCTGATTGTTTTCCCCCAAATTTGGAAGGTTCCATATGGGGAATAATCCTGGCTCGTGATTTCTGATAAGAATCTTTGCCTCCGTTCCATCTAGGAATCCTGCTAAATTATCTCTTCACCTCGTGCAGATCAACACGCACCAGCCATCCAGGAAGAAAGGACGGGAGACGCCACTGAACTCTTCTTCCTCCTCCGTGGAGATCGAGCACTTCCCGCGGCTGTCAGACGCGGACCTCCTCTGCCCCATCGACTTCCATGACATGCTCGTCCCAACATCCTCCAGCGTCATGTGCAACGACGATATCATCATGTCTTCCTCCACAGCTCGCGCCGGGCCAGACGATCTCGTCTCGACGAAGAATGGTCAGCCGCGTGCGACTCCGGATATGATCCTGGACGTGATGGCCGGGAACCCGCTCGAGATGTACTTCCCTCGGCTGGCCACGTACGAGCAGCCTCAGGTGCCGCTGAGTGGCACGGCCTCGACGCTCCCTGCTGCCGGCGACGGTGCTCTGAACGGTGCAGCCATGCAGTCTGGCTCCAAGGGGAGGAGGAGCTCGGGAGGGGTGCGTGAGAACGCTCGGCCGTCGTCGGTTTCGGAAGCCGCGCCGGTGCCGGTGAGGCATGTCGGGTTCCAGAAGCTTCAGGAAGGCATGAATCAGGTCACCGAGATTCACTCTAACATGCATACCATCGCCATCTTGCATGTAGCCTTGTTCATGTGATGAATAATTACAGCCTGCACATACATGTACTGACCGAGTTCATCTCTGTAAAATGTGGTTTTGCAGTTGGATGTGGGAACCAAGGCGTGCATCAGAGACGCCCTGTACCGGCTGGCCAACAGCGTGGAGCACAGACATCAGGGAGTAGAGCAGAATGTGGGTTCCTCGGCTGCAAACAGGCAAGTGCACGGCACGACATGACATGCATGTCAGCTTCTGAAACCTTTCTTCTGATAATTCCATCTTCCTCTGTTGCTACGATTGGAAGCATTGGCTCTCTGGTGGGTCGCTCGATCCAGATGCTGACCGTGCGTTTCTGGCGCTGTTGGCAGGCTCAGCACATCGACATCGAGCGTATGGGCGGAGGCCGAGAGGAGCCCCATGGAGCGCTCGGTGGCGCAGCTTCTTCTGAAGAAGCCGCTGGATCAGAGGACGGCTGATCGCCTGGCGAATCGTGCAGCGTGATAATATCATCGTTCGATTCGGGGATCTCCTGGCGTAGTGGTTCAGTGGCACCCATTATTTCTGATTCTGCTGCAGAGTATGTGTATGTATGTACGAGCGTGTAAATGTGGTGGTACGTATGATGCAGTCTAGCCTTTGACAGTCTGAGCGCCCACGTGTTATTCCTCTGACGATCGACCTAGTTCCATGTGTTCTTTTCGTACCACTCTAAAACAGTTTGGTTCAGCTTACGGGTAAGAGCATCTACGGCTGGATGCCTCAAACGGGCTGTCCGGTCAATGACCGGTCACGAAATTTCGCTTCAGTCAGACACCTCAAACAAGCCAAACGTCTGGGCTGATCGGCATCCCTCTTATCCAGCCCAAATATAGGGCGGATAAGGGGCGGCCCAGGAGCGACCGGCCGCGTCCGTTATGTCGGCTTGGCCTAGCCTAGGCCACGTCTGCCTCACAAATATCCCCATTCGAAAAAACTCTAAACCGCAGTCAATTCAAACTCCACTTCACTCCCCTCTCCATCCACTCGACTTTCGGTCCACTCCCAACGCATTTGATGGTCGGTGACCGAAGCACGCTGCCTCCGGTGGGGAATTCGGCTCTGACAACGACTGGTCAAGCCTGCTGCACAAAGCGGAGCCCGACGATGTGGAGAAGGTCGCCCTCCGTATCGCGTTGAGGCGTTCGATGGTCGACCAAGGCGGATCCAGCAGCGGCGGGTCAACTTCGTCAGCGCCCGTGAAAGTGCTAGTTATCGACTAGAGGGGGGGGTGAATAGGCGATTTTATGAAAGTCTTCTAAACGTGGAAGTTTCGAAGACAAACAATAGAATTGACCTAATTGATATGCAGCGGAAGATAGACTACAACAAGCAAACCATAGTCACGTATACAATAATGTGAAAGTACAACGACTAATAGCAGCTTAGGAGTAAGGATCAGGATGGAAGATAGTATGAAGCCAACCAACGATAGTAGTCAAGTAATGAAGTCAAACAGGTACGACAAATAGGCAATGACTTCACTAAGACAAACTCTAAGTAAAGGAAGGGAGAGGATAGAACCAGTCACTTGTTGAAGACATAGGATTTGTTGGACCAGTTCGATTCTTTGTGACAAGCTGTATGTCCGGGTTAGGGAGGCTGAGATTCAACTCAAGACCGCGTCTTCACCTTATTCCCTTGAGCTAAGGACACACAGTCCTCGTCCAATCACTCGTAAGTCTTCAAGGTAGACTTCCAAACCTTCACAGACTTTGTTCACCGCAATCCACAATGACTCTTGGATGCTCGAACGCGACGCCTAACCGGCCGGAGGATTCACAGTCCTCAAGTGTAATAAGTCTTGAGTCACGCATGTAAAGACTTGATGATGCCTAACACTCTTTGGCTCTGGGTGTTTGGGCTTTGTCCTCGTAAGATTTTTCTCTCTCAAAGGCTTTGAGGTGGGTTGCTCTCAAACGACAAAAGCCGTGCACTAACTCTGAGCAGCCACCAATTTATGGTGTAGGGGTGGGCTATTTATAGCCACTAGGAAATCCGACCTGATATGTCCGAAATGACCACAGGTCACTAAGGAACCGACACGTGTTCCAACGGTCGATTTCAAACACACACGCCAACTTTACTTGGGCTACAAGCAAAGCTGACTCATCCACTCTGGATAAGATTTGCTCCCATTGTCTTCACTCAAGACATAGGATTTGGGTTGAGCATCACTTGATCATTCGACTTTGTTCACTTGGACCCCACTTAACGAAGACGGTGGTTCCTATGACTCAACAACGAAGAGAAAGGAAACAACGAAACGACCACGATCTTGGCGCTCCATAGTCTTCACTCAATGTCTTCTCATGTCATAGTCTTCAATATGAATATCTTCACATACCACCATTGTCATCAATGTCTTCATACATTGTTAGGGGTCATCTCCGATAGGTAAACCGAATCAATGAGGGACACTACCTGTGTTATCTTGCAATTCTCACAAACACATTAGTCCCTCAACCAACTTTGTCGTCAATACTCCAAAACCAACTAGGGGTGGCACTAGATGCACTTACAATCTCCCCCTTTTTGGTGATTGATGACAAACTGGTTGAAGTTTTCAACGGGGATAAAGTATGTGAAATTGTAAAGGATAGGGTATTGTCTTCATGAGTGGCAAGGGCTCCCCCTGAAGATGTGCATATAAGTAATTTGCTTTTGGAATGCAAATGCACATGGCAGGTTGTACTTGCGGAGATCCTCTTCAACTTATGAAGATAATTCATCATGCATGAAATGATATAACTGAGAGAATGACATGCATAATGAAAAATGGACGTCTGCAGAATGATCTAAGTGCGGAAGTTATCATCGCACATGCGGAATTTATCATCGCATCACAGAAAAGCAAATAAGTAGTAGACGACCATCAAGTTTAAGTGTTACAACTCAAAGAACCAAATGTATCAAAAGCGAGAGTTGTAAACACTAGGCAAAATATAAAGCAATCGCCCATATAACCCCACTTGAAGACTATCAAACTCATATGCTTCTTCCCCTTTTGTCAGTAAGGACCAAAAATGTTTGAATACATAGAGCATCTACTCGCTTTCATGAGGAGAAGGTGAAGCAGCAGGGTTGTCGTTGTTGTTTGGCGGTGCAGACGAACTTGGTGCAGTGTCGATGCGTGCAGAAGTAGGGGGCGGTGAAGTAGCATCGGCTTCATCATCGATCACTCTGGCATTCACAGTTGTCGCGGAGGAAGAATAGTCAGAGTCTTCAAGGGAGGGAGTTCGACGTAGGACCGCATTCCGTGGAGGAGTGGAGTCAAACTTGAATCTTTCAGCGAAGCCATCGTCTTGAAGATCTGCTTCAAAGACGAGCAGCGTCAAACTCTTCCATGATCGGCGACAGGTCTCGTGAGTGACAAAAGCATTCTTGGTGGCAAGATTTGAATGCGATTGACATCCACCAAGAGGCTTTGCATCCGCCGCTGAGCCAAAAGTGATGCTTGTCTTGTTTACGATGCGATTGCCACAAGAAGTTCTCGGTCATTTAGGACACGAGCGCTTCTTAGGCCTTTGGGCAATTGTGCTCTCGGTAGCTTCAGTTTATGCACGGTGAGGCATCTGAGTGTTCCCAGCCATTGGATAGACACGAGTTCTGCTTGGACGCCTTCCATGGGTTGAGAGAAGCTATGCTGATCTGCATTTTGAAGACAAAGAGGCGTTTTGGCGGGCTCGGGTATATGGCTTCAACTCGACATATCAACCTCGGGTAGAAAGATCGGATGATTGCAGCGGAGGGCTGATAGTTGATAGCAGAGTGTAGCTTGATGAGGCGCATGACCCATGGAGCATAGAATTTCATGCCAAAAGGTCGAACCGACGCAGCCGATTGCGGATGAAGAATTCTTGTGTATTGAAGCTGATGCCATTGAGGATGTAAAAGACCAATGTCTTCATGGCTCCTTCAAGTTTTGCGATGACTGAATGCCCTTTGATAGGCCATAGAGTTCGCTGATGATGTGATATATTGTGCGAGGCAGATACTCAAGGTCATTAACAAAGAACTCCTTTGGGTATTCAGCGTCGGTGGCAAAGGCTTCATCATGCTCAACATCTCGCTCATGTTGGGCTCGCTTATGGAAGATGCTCTCGAAGGCATTGCGGTGGAGTTGACAATTAGGTTCGAACAGCTCTCCGGAGTGGGTAGGCTGTAAGCTCAATGACGCCAAGAGCTTTGGCTTCATGATGAACATTTCCGTCATCCACTCGAGAACCCATGTCTTTGTATCCCCAGTAGTAGCCATGAATGTGGAGGGTAGCATAGAATTGAAGCAAAAGTTCCTCATTCCAATGTTCTTTATGCATCACAAAGCTGAGCAGACCTGCATCACAGCAGATCAAGTGCTTCTTCAAGCATGGCAGCCTGCAATGGCTTCAGTGTCGAGCGCATATGAGGGAAAATGCGCCCTTGATCATACATAACGCAGGAGTAATAGCTTCGCTGTTGATAGCTCCAGAAACGATCTGATGATATTCTTGGCCTTGAGTAGGGGTTCTTTGCTCTGTCAAAGAAAGTGTTGTGGGCTTTGAAGCCATTTGCATTGAAGGACCCTGTAGAGGTGGCAGTACCTGGGAACCTTGGCAGTCTTGGCTTTGGTTTCTGGACCAGAGGCCTATGCTCAACATGATAATCAAACTGAGGACCAGAGGCATGAGGCGGAGGGACCAGAACGGGCCATCTGACAGTGACTAACTGACCATAGTTGTAAGCTTGCTCAATTGTATAGGGCCTTGGTGGCGGAACAGGAGCAGTGGCAACAACAGAGGCTTCAGGCTGCACAACAGGTGCTTCAGGAGCAGTTGCATCATTGGCTTTCGCACATTGGTTGGTGCGAGCTGCACATTTGCTTCACCATGACTATGTCATTGGCTTCATTTGTGTTGGTGGTGGCAGCCTCAAGATTTTCAACCTCCACTTGATGAGCTGGAGGGTCGGGCACTGTCACGTTCACTTCAGGAACAACTTCTTCAGTAATGGGGGGAGTAGGGACTCGTTCTTCTTGGTTGTCATCGGCCGATGCAGCGGATTGTCTTCAAGAGCTTTGGCTTGATACACGGAGACATTCACAGCTTGGGTGGCTTCGAAACACTTGATGTGCAACAGATTGGTGGTGCACTTCTCCTTCTGGAACACTCGAAAGAGGGACTTGAGGCCTTGGTCCTTTGCGAAGCCTGCAGAATGCTGGCGACGCCTTTGGAGATGGAGTTGGCTGGGCCTCAAGGTCTTCCTCTTCTTCTTGCACAGGTGGTGTGACTTGTTGTTGTTGGGGAGTACTTGGGGAGTCTTGTTGTTGTGGGTGATCAACCCATGATGCATCCTGAGCAATTGGCGTCAGAGGACGACCAATGCTGATGAGTTTGCTGTTCTGAGAATAGGCGATGATACCAAGTTGTGTTCGATCTGAGGAAGAACTTCATCATCTTCAACATTGTCATTGTGACCAATGTCTTCAGCAGCGATGGGATCAGCTGCTGGAATGTCTTCAGCTTCATGAGCCTCTGTGGAAGCAGGCTCATGAACTATCATCCATCGTTCTTGGAGTTCAGATGCAGGTCGAACCATTGAGATAGGTTCAACGACTAAGGTCTCTGTGGAAGCAGCCCGATTCTTCTTGGTTTTGCGCTTCTTCTTGGAGGGAGCAGCATCAGAGGCTTCAAGATTTTTCCTTTTTCTGGCTTCAGCCTCGGCGGCCCTCGTCTTCTTCTGTTCTGAAGCGGTTGACCTGACCTTTGGCTTCGAGCCAGTCATGCTGCTTGGGAAGACTATGCGAGGTTCTTCTTGCCTTGAAGGTGCAGATTGGTCAGTTGATTGCTTCTTCTTCTTTGCAGCCATTCTGGGGTCAATGCCAGGATGACCAAGAGCCTTGCGCTTCTCAGCCTCATTGTAGGCTAGAACACACTTGTCAGCCAGACTCTTCATGCGCTCACGAGAGCCTTTAGCTTCGTCGCGCTTCTTGTGAAAGGCTTCTTTGAGCTCGTGCAGCATGGTCTTGAAGTTTTTGAGATCTTGCACGCTGAGCTTTGCCACATGCTTCTTGAACTGAGCTTTCTCATAGTCGATCTTGTGCTTCAGTTCAACGAGACGCTGAGCAAGAGCTAGCTCAGAAGCAATGGCGCCATTGAACGAGACGCTGAGGCCAATGGGAAGTTGCAGATCTTCAAAGCTAAGATTTGGGTTGTCAAACCACTCATCAATGAAGTGATGGATGATTGCCACATCAAAGAGAGGCACATCATTGACGATCTCTGCTTCTTCCTTGCTCTTGATCAGTTGCTCAAGAGCATCATCTGCAATATCTTCATCGCTGGATAGATCATTGTGCTCTTCTCGCAGAATGGCAGCAAGAGTCAATGTCTGATCAGAATGTTTGACGATTTTATTTTTCTTCTTCGTCTTCTTGGAGATACATGATTGATCTTCGATCGCGCATCGCCTTCGGAGGTGCAATGGCTGGCTTCGCACGTGAAGCTTTTGGAGGAGCAGCTGATCTTGAAGCCTTAGCCTTCTTTGGCTTCTGTGGCTTTGGAGTAGGAGCAGGGGCTTCATCATTGTCAGTGTCATCATCAGAATGATCCACTTTGGCACCTTGGACCGAGATGTGAGTGATTAGGGCATCAAGGTTGTAGAAAGGACCGATGACATTGGGTTCTGCATCACGGGAGCCGTCAGCACGGGGAGCAGAGGGACCAGGGTTGAAGTCTAATCCCAATGACTTCTTGTTTTCCTTGGCCGATGCCTTTGCATGCTGGAAGTTTCGCTTCAAGAGATTATCGTCACGACACCAGAGCAATGACGATGGGTCGGCATTTTCAGGCTGAGGTCCACGGACCATACAAGGATAGAAACCCTGTGCAATAGCTTCAGCTCTGTTTTTGGGTGGAAGGCCTCGAAAGAGAATATCACCCCAAGGACTTTTGATAGCATTCTTCTCAGCGTATTCCTGGGTCACAAACTTGTATTTGAACCATTGTTCAGCCCAATATCATCGAATCCATTGGATTCGTGTCTTCTTGCGCTGATTATAATTCTCTTCAGATCATCTTGTAAAGCTTTGCGAGGTCGTCGAGCAAATCTTTTGATGTTCCCCACGATGCTGTCCGCCACCCTTCCTCATCGATTTCTCTGCAGCCATGAACTTCAAACTGAATGGCTTCAACACGCTCAAAGGCTTCAAAAGCTTTCCTTCTTTGGACAAACAGGCTGGCGTCGGGAGAGTTAATGTGATGTTGTAAGAATTCTGCAAACGAATGCAGACTATGAGAACCAAGGATTCTCCCACGGACATGTACTGTGACAGCATTAGAGATGCGAGGAAGGGAAGAGGTCATATGCATTCTCAGAAGATTTTGAAGATAAATCAGTTTGAAGACATTGACCTCATGATGCGAAGACATTCACTTATACGTTGAGAGTTGGTTCCAGATTTGTACGAATCCGTGAATAGGTACAAGTGAGGAATCTAACTAGATATGAAGCTTAAGTGAATATACTAGGCAGTATGAGATGCAGACAGAATAGATCTAACATTGTATAGGCAGAAACCAACTTTGGTAAACAGGATGAATCTTTGAGGATCAAAAAGATGGTAAAAATAGAGTTATATTTACCACACGAAGAACTGCTAGATTGGATGAGTAGGAGACCGAGCAGTTCAATCCACCGTGCCCTAACTTGGCGACGGAGGACAGCTACGGCGGCGGTGGAGAGGACGATGTTCGCGACCGGTGTGAGGACGGCGTCGGAGAAGTCGCGGCAGCTAAGCGCTTCGTCGCCGGCGTTGTCGCGAGCTAGCGGTGGCGCTAGGGTTTTGACGAGGTGGAGAGGTGGAAGAAGGTTTTCTTTACCGCAGGGGACATGTATTTATAAGGAGTGTGCGGCACAACACAATTACTCAGTGCCTGGCAGTTCACATCTCGAGGGGTGCGTGGCAAGCATGCAACATACTCGAGCTGTCCCATGTTCCCACGCCTCCGTGTTTGTCGGATGGTCGTTCCGGCTTCTCCGGATTTCAAACAATAAGGATGAATCATTTAAAACAGTCTTAATGTTTGTCTCGTGTCTTCTCACGACAAGGACGCAGAGAAGACATTCGACGCTTTCAATAGAATGCATATGATTTGGACAGATAGAGTTTGAGATAGGAAGCATAGAGAGATTAGGGTCCATCACATTCACTTAGTTCAAAAGATTCAACTAGGAAGACATAGCTATAAGTGAATGCTGTAGAGGACAGAACACTAGTATATATATATATATATATATATATATATATATATATATATATATATATATATATATATATATAGGAAAATCCATCCTACCACCCGTGGTAGTTACCCCACATGTCTCATATACTACTATAGGTACTATATATACTATTTTATTATTTTAAATATGTTCAGTATACTATATCTAAGATATTTCAAAGCAAGTTACATGAAAAATTGCATATAAGCACATAGTTTTTGTGATATTTGTGAAATACGTACATATTTGTACGTAGAAAATTGCATACTAAAAAATGGTACATACTACCTAAAAATTAGTATATATACTACCTAATCATTGTTATATACTACATACTACACATACATACTCTCGGTTTTGACAGATACTACATACAACATACAAAACACAAGTGGTGGTAACTACCACTGCTTGTAGGAAACATTTGTCCTATATATATATATATATATATATATATATATATATATATATATATATATATATATATATATATATATATATAGGAAAATCCATCCTACCACGTGGGGTAGTTACCCCACATGACTCATATACTATCTTATGGTAGTATATATCCTACTTTATCATTTTAAGTATGTTCATATACTATATATAAGATACTCCAAAGTGAGTTGCATGAAAAATTTCAAGTTGGCCCATGGTTTTATTATATTTGTGAAATACGTACATATTTGTACATAAAAGAGAGCATACTCAAAATATGATACATACTACCAAAAAATAGTATATATACTACCTAAACACTCTTATATACTACCACTGGTGGTAGATAAAATTTGTCCTATATATATATATATATATATATATATATATATATATATATATATATATATATATATCAGAAAGCAATCAAATCAGCATAGTGAAGAAAATCATGAAGATAAGTTGAACTTTGAAGACAAACCAAATGTGAAGACATAGCTAAAATAACGCCATGAGTGAAACACTTCAAACAGAGAAATTTGGTGGTGGCGTTACCCACCGTATAGGAAGTATTAGACCCAGACATGGCGCACAATTATCGTGGCGCTCCAAAGTCAAATTCCATGTTAATGTATTCTCACTCAGAATGTAAGTCTTCATTGATTGAAGATATACTTTACTTCGTGTGTTGCACATCTAAGTCATCAACATGCATAAGTGTTAGGATGTGTGCCTGATCACAGGACATTTGAGGATTCCAAGATATTTAGCTCACACCGTAACTTGCAAAAACTTTTCTCATCCAAGGGCTTTGTGAAGATATCTGCCAGTTGCTCTTCAGTTTTGACGTGAATGATGTCAATATCCTTTTTCGTGACATGATCTCTAAGAAAGTGATGACGAATTTCAATGTGCTTTGTCTTCGAGTGCTGGACTGGATTGTTAGCAATCTTGATGGTGCTTTCATTGTCGCAGAAGAGAGGTACTTGTTTCAGATTGATGTCATAGTCCTTGAGAGTTTGCTTCATCCATAGAAGTTGAGCGCAAAGAAGATCCAAAGAGCAATGTATTCAGATTCAGCAGTTGAGAGTGATACATTTCGCTTCTTTGAAGACCAACAGACAAGTGATCGTGCTGTAAAGTGACATGTGCCTCGATGTAGACTTGCGATCCACCTTGTCACCAGATAATCAACATCCGAGAATCCAACCAAATCAAATTACGAGCCCTTTGGATACCATAATCCGAAGCGTTGGGGTGTGAGCCAAATATCGAAGAATTCGCTTCACCGCTAAGTGATGCGATTCCTTTGGTGCCGCTTGGAATCGAGCACACATACAAACACTAAGCATAATATCGGCCTAGATGCACATAGGTAAAGTAAGGAACCAATCATGGAGCGGTATACCTTTTGATCAAATTCTTTACCATTGTCGCCGGGACCCGTGATGGTGTTTGGCTGGCATTAGCGCGTGTAACCTTTGCAATCTTGCATTCCAAACTTCTTCGACAATCTTTGAGGTATTTTTCTTGAGATATGAAGATGCCATTCCTTTGTCGATTTAATTTGAAGACCAAGGAAGAACTTCAGCTCACCCATCATGGACATCCGATATTGCTCTTGCATCATGTATCCAAACTCATCACGTACTTCGGTTGGTGCGGCCAAGATAATGTCATCCACATATATTTGGCACACAAACAGTTCACCATCATATGTCTTCGTGAAGAGTGTTGGATCGAGGGATCCAGTGTTTGAAGCCTTTGCTCTTCGTGAAGTCTTTGATCGTATCATACCAAGCGAGGAGCTTGTTTGAGGCCATCTGATGCTTTGTTTAGCTTGTACACCATATCAGGATGTTTTGGATCTTCAAAGCCAGGTGGTTGAGCGACGTATACTTCTTCTTCAATCTTGCCGTTGAGAAATGCACTCTTCACATCCATTTGATATAGCAAGATGTTGTGGTGGTTAGCGTAGGCTAGCAAGATGCTAATAGCTTCAAGCCTAGCCACGGGGAGCAAATGTTTCATCGAAGTCAATTCCTTCAACTTGAGTATATCCTTGAGCCACAAGTCGTGCTTTGTTTCTGACGACTTGACCATGCTCATCTTGCTTGTTTCGATATATCCATTTTGTGCCAATAATGTTATGCTTGCGAGGGTCAGGACGCTTGACAAGTTCCCAAACATTGTTCAGCTTGAACTGTTGAAGTTCTTCTTGCATAGCTTGTATCCATTCAGGTTCCATAAAGGCTTCAGCCACTTTCTTGGGTTCTGATATTGACACAAAAAGAAAAGTGTCCACAGCAATTTGCTAACTGTGTTGCTCTTGAGCGAGTAAGTGGACCAGGTGCATTGATGCTATTAATTATCTTCTCAATTTGTACTTCATTTGCGACTCGAGGATGAATTGGACGAAGACTTTGCTCTTGCTGATCATTGTCATCATTGGGAGGATTATCTTGATCGAGCATTGTCTTGAGTTGGTTAGGTGCGAAATGATAAGTTCCTCTTGAGCTGTGCTTGAAGGCATGATTTCTCCAGTTCCCATCAGCTTGATAGATTCACTGGGCGGAGCTTCGTCTAGTGTACTTGGCAGGAGCTCTCTTTGTGAACCATTGGTTTCATCAAATCGCACGTCCACAGTTTGACGATTTTGTAGAGATAGATGTTGAAGACTCTGAAGAGTGCGAGTCCTTTCCATAACCGAGCATGAAGCCTTCATGAGCTTTAGGTGCAAATTTTGACTTGTGATGGGGATCCTTGATCCAGCACCTAGCTCCAAATACTCAAGTAGGCGACATTTGGCTTCTTGCCGATAAGGAGCTCATAGGATGTTTTGTTCGTAAGCTTATGGATGTAAACACGGTTGATGACGTGACATGTCAGTATCAATAGCTTCGTGCCGAACTTTCTTGGTGTCTTGTACTCGTCGAGCATTGTTCGAGCCATCTCAATGAGGGTTCTGTTTTGCGCCTACGATGCCATTTTGAGGTGTGTATGGAGCAGAGAACTCATGAGTGATTCCCATTGTATCCAGATAAAGATCAAGTCCGGTGTTCTTGAACTCAAGTGCCATTGTCACTTCGATATGCTTGATCTTGACTCTATAATTGGTCATGGCTCGATTGGCGAGCGTCCCAAGACATCTTGTACTTGATCTTGTAGAGAATTATGTGCACCCATGTATATCTTGAGTAGTCATCAACAATGACGAAGCCATAGAGACAAGCAGTTGTTGTGAGGTAGAGTAGTGAGTAGGGCCAAATAAGTCCATGTGTAACAGCTCAAGGGTTGAGATGTCATCATGATTGTCTTCGACGGTGCTTTGCCCTAGTCATCTTTCCACTTCGCAGCACCACACAAATGATCCTTCTTGAACTTGACACCTCGATGCCTATGACATGCTTCTTCTTGGCGAGTGTGTGTAAGTTCCTCATGCCAAGATGCCCCACCTCCGATGCGAGCCAAGATTCAAGCTTTTGCCGAAGACATACGGCAAGTGTGGACCTGCCGAGAAATCTACCATGTATAGATCATCTTCCGATACCCTTCAAAGACTAGAGACTTGTCGATTCCATTAGTACAAGGCAACGATATTTTCCGAATAGCACAATCATGTTCAAGTCACAAAGCATTGAGATGACATTGTTGAAACCAAGGGATTCAACAAGCATCACTTTATCCATGTGTTGATCCTTTGAGATTGCAACTCTACCTAGACCCAATACCTTGCTTTTACCCGTGTCAGCAAATGTGATGCAACTCTTGTCTGATGGACGTAAGGTTGAGTCCATGAAAGACTTCGATCACCAGTCATATGATTAGTGCATCCGCTGTCCATAATCCATTCTGAAGCATGAGGTGTCATACCATACAGTATAGTTAGGGGGATAGGCTTCACCAAGAGTATTGTGAAGCATAAACATTTGACGGGCAAGAGGATTATTGAAGCTCAGATCAAGATTAGGACTGATAGGATGAATGGCAAACAATTCAGGAACAAAATACATAGTGAGACCATTTGGGCATTTGATCTTGCGCCCTACAAGATGTTTTAGGTCCCCAGCAATATCATCAGACGCCTTTGATTTTCGGCTGGAGATCCTTCCCTGCAAAAGAAAGTTAATTCTTCTTAACCACCCACATTTTCAGGGGTGGCTTAGAAGCAATGAGTCTAAGTGCAGCATCTGAGAACTTTGGCTTTGGAGCCCTAGCAAATAGCCTTGCAGGAGATGAATGATACTCATATGAATAAGAAGAAAAGTTCTTAGTTCTATGAACATAGCGGTTTGAAGACACACGCTCATATTCATAAATTTGAGTACGGTTTCCCTGCAAAACATTGGCGTTAGGGTGACTCAGGTGATTCCTCTGTCTGTTTGAAGCCTTTGGACCATATGACGCCTTAGGTCTGGGGTTTGTCTTCATCCCAGGTGGTGTCATGATCACATTCACTGGAAGATTCTCAAAACAACTTTTGGGAACCCAGATCTTCTTCATAGGTGGTCCATTCCTGCAGTTAGTACCAATATACCTGCCAAACACTTCACCATTCTGATTTTTGAACAGTTTATAGTTTGCATCAAAGGATTCATCAATGATAATAGGATTAGCACAGGTAAAGCCAGATAAGGTGGATGGATCCATTGAAGGTCCCTTTGCAGCAACCCATGTGGTTTTGGGATACTGCTCAGGCTTCCAGTAGGAACCATCAACATTCATTTTCCTCTCGAACCCAACACCCTCTTTCCTAGGGTTTGGTTCGAGAATCTACTTTTGAGGACATCATAAAGTGTCGATGTCCTTTCAGACTTTTATACATCCTGTTTCAAGCAATGTCTTCAACCTAGCATGTTCATCGACAATAGTAGTGATATCCTCCTTGAGAGGGTTAGTTACCACATCAGTAGTTGAAGACAATGCAACGATAGCGTTAGTTGAACATTCAACAACAGAGGTAGCAATATCACGCTCAAGGCATTTTAGACATGGTGGTTCAAATCCATCTGGCGGAACTGATCTGATGAGTTGAAGTGACTCATTCTCTTTTGAAGATCTTCATGAGCCGCTCTCAATTTCTCAAGCTCTTGCTTCCTTTGAAGATAATCATAGAAGAGCTTTTCATGAGTGGTTGAGAGCGATTCATGGCGACTTTCAAGTTCTTGGTACTTAGCATGAAGATTTTTATGTCTTCAACTAAGGATTGTGAGCGTGTCATTTCCGCGTCCAACAGGTCATCGCTTTTGTCTAACAGTTTTGAGTATGTTCCATAGCTTTTTGTTGTTCAGTTGCAATTTTAGCAAGTGTTTTGTAGCTGGGCTTGGATTCACAATCGAGTCATCTTCACTTGATGTTTGAAAGTAAGCATCACATGATTTTACCTTGGCACCACGTGCCATGAAGCGATAAGTGGGAGCAGGGTCGTCCTTGTCATCGCCTTCAGCGTTGGTGTGGAAGTCATTGTCTTCATTGTTGAAGATGGACTTGGCAACATAAGTGTGGCTAGAGCGGACTTGCAACACCGGGGTCGGACTCCTCTCCGGACTCCACCTCCGCCTCCTCGAAGCAGACTCCTCCTCTGAATCCATTTCCTTGCCAACAAAAGCACGAGCCTTGCGGATGAGCTCTTCTTATGAGATGAAGACTTTGATGAGGACTTGGAAGAAGACTTTGAAGATTTCTTCTTCTTCTTGTCATCGAATCATATTCCTTGCTCTTCTTCTTCTTCTTCTTCTTCTCATTGTCCCACTTGTGGACACT